>JAVTVY010034576.1:0-145322 GCA_036873755.1 Hanleya hanleyi
ATCAATAAGTGTGATATTATTCAAAGCCTACCTATTTTGCCAGAATTCAGGTACCGGGTAATTTGAATATTTTCCCTAATTTGGGCGTGTTTCTCTGCCTAAAGAAATTTTACTGCCCCGAATAGAGGTTTTGTGTGCCCAAATTAGAGTAATCTGAAGCCCTGCTCGTGTGCAAATCTCCATACTTAAACTACTTTCCCATTTCCTTTTCTGTTTTATTCGACGTGTATGGTGGCCGACAGCTGCCATTCCATAAATGTAACTTTTTTAACGTTTTTTTTTTTTTTTTTTTTTTTTTTTTTTTTTAATTGAAATATTTTTTCCATATTATTTCATTTCATTTTTTTTAAATTTCTTTTCCGTTTCCTTTTCGTTTCATTTTGATTTCGTTTTCATTTTCATTTCATTTTGTTGTATTTTTTTTTATTTACCGGTAAATTAAAAAAAAAACATTATTTCATTTTTTTTTAAATTTCATTTTCATTTCCTTTTCATTTCATTTTGATTTTGTTTTCATTTCATTTTGATTTTGTTTTCATTTCATTTTGATTTTGTTTTCATTTCACTTTCATTTTATTTTGTTATCACAAGGAAAAAATATATGAGGTGGCAGCGCCCGGCACTGCCAGTTTTTTTTTTTTCTCCTCTCTCAAAACGAAAACAAATTCTTCTGTGGCCGAGAACTGCCAGCCGAGCGCTACCAGCCGAGAGCTGCCAAGTCATATTATTGGCTAATGTGTATCACGTGTGTGTTCATAGTGCCGTACCCTTAGAATTTCTCTCACAATGCGAACGTGAAGATGAACCTGAACGACGCTAGCACTTGCCAATTGCCAATCTCCCCCTCCACCCTGTCTGCCCTCTCTCCCCCCGTCTTCCATAGGGGTAAATTCTCGATGTCACGATGCCGACAAAAGTTCCATATGGCGGAAAACAATGCCGCAAGATATGAGATCATGTTGAGCGAGTAGATTCATTTATATGTCGAAAATTGGGTGTTTCATGGAATCTGACTGTTGGTTCGACGTTCATTGCCCCCGTTACCAACAATCAACAATATAAATAGCTAGGTACCGGTAGGTAGAATATATGGTACCAAGTACACTAAATTATACCAACAATAGCTCACTGTAAATATCGAATTTGTGCGTCATGGTTGCGGAATGGTATGGGAACCTAGAGCTAGCAAGAAGGGGTGTGACTAAAAAGCGTCCGGTAGCGTCCGGAAGCGTCCGGTAGCGCCCGGTACATCGTCCGGTACTTTTTACACCGCCCGGTACACCCTACAGTATTCCTTTTGTGTCCCATACAAAATTGTATATGTCCCATGTAAATATCGACTGGTATTTGCCATTTTCTGATGTGCGCGCGTTTAGCCTGGAATCATCCCGCCCATTTAGAACATCTAAAAATGTATAGAACATCTAGAAAGTATCGGATGGTGAAAAACGTACCGTAAAGAAAATACGAAGCTGTGCATCTGAAAACCCCTCGGCTACGGGCGCCAGTCATTCATAATGTATTCAATTTGAGCCAAGACTTCAGGAACACCAAGTAGTCAAGTGACAAATATACAGATTCTGAAAAATTTTGCAATGAGAAAGGGCCTCTAAGGTTTCCGTCCAATCAGAGAAACCGGTATTCAGTCGATGATGTATACCAAATTTTACATCGAGCATTTGAGAGTTATCAGAGATAGAGATCATAATGATTTCGCATAAATTAAAGATGGCCGCTCATCCTTCCCACCACTCAGAGGAACTGAGGTGATTATTCATTGCAAGTCTCTTGATACATGGATGCTGTATACCAAGTTTCATATAGAACACTGAAATGGTATCAAAGACATACATCATTAAAGATTTTGCATAAATTAAACATGGCCACCAAGGTTCCGCCCAATCAGAAAAACGAGAACCGTCATTTTATCGTAAGTCTATTGATGCATCGATGATGTTTACCAAATTTCACATCGAGTACTTGAACAGTATCAGAGATAGAGATCATTAATGATTTCGCATAAATTAAAGATGGCCGCCCATCCTTCCCGCCACTCAGAGGAACTGATGTGGTTATTCATTGCAAGTCTCTTGAAACATCGATACTGTATACCAAGTTTAATATAGAACACTGAAATGGTATCAAAGATATACATCAATAAAGATTTTGCATAAATTAAAGATGGCCACCAAGGTTTCCGCCCAATCAGAAAGACCAGAACTGTCATTTATCTTAAGTCTATTGATGCATCGATGATGTATACCAAATTTTACATCGAGTACTTGAACGGTATCAGAGATGGAGATCATTAATGATTTCGCATAAATTAAAGATGGCCACCCATCCTTCCCGCAACTCAGAGGAACTGATGTGGTTATACATTGCAGGTCTATTGATACATCGATGCTGTATACCAAGTTTCGTATAAAACACTTGAATGGTATCAGAGATATATATCATTAAAGATTTTACATAAATTAAAATGACCGCCAAGGTTTCCACCGAATCAGGGAAACTGGTTTGGTCATTCTTTTGGAGTTTCTTGATGCATCGATGATCTAGACCAAATTTCCCACTGAACAGTGAAATGGTATCGGAGATACATAAGATTAATGTTTTCGCATAAATTAAAACTGGCCGCCAAAGTTTTCAACCAATCGGATCCAGATTCAATAGCATTCTGGGTCATGAGCATATGGATGTACACTGCAAGTTTGGTGTGCCTAGGTTGAGTCGTTCTAAAGATATCTTGGTAACGAGAAAACTGTGATGGTTTCGCGTAAATTAAAGATGACCGCCAGAGTTTCCAACCAATCAGGTCCAGATTCAATAGGGTTCTGGGTCACGAGCATATGGATGTACACTGCAAGTTTGGTGTGCCACGGTTAAGTCGTTCTAAAGATATCTTGGTAACGAGAAAGGTGTGACGGACAGACGGACGGACAGACGGACGGACGGACGTACATGACGACGACAATACCCTTCGACCAAATTTTGGCCGAGGGGTAAAACTATCAAATTTACAGTACCGGGCGGTGAATGAAGTACCGGACGATATAAGAAAAAAAAAATGATTCTGAGAATACTGGCAGATTTAAGCTCCAATTTACAGGAAAAGATAAATGAAGTCTGTTAACGATCATCTAGAAAGCGGTGCCAAAGAAATGACAACATGACAACAGTCAGTAGTACCGGTGAAGCCGACCAGGAAAATGGGCGGGATGATTCCAGACCAGGAGGTCATGCGATTAAATGCGCGCAAGTCAGAAAACGGCAAATATCAGTCGATATTTACATGGGACATACACAATTTTGTATGGGACACAAAAGGAGTATTGTAGGGTGTACCGGGTGGTATAAAAAGTACCGGGCGGTGTCCCGGGCGCTACCGGACGCTACCAGACGCTTTTTAGTCACACCCCTTCTGGGTAGCTCTAGGTTCCCATACTATTCCGCAAACATGACGTACAAATTCCATATTTACAGTGAGCTATTGTTGGTATAATTTAGTGTAGTTGATACAAACCTGTACCTAGCTATAATATTGCTGATTGTTGGTAACGGGGGCAATGAACGTCGAACCAACAGTCAGATTTCATGAAACATCCAATTTCCGACATATAAATGAATCTACTCGCTCAACATGACCTCATATCCTCCGGCATTGTTTTCCGCCATATGGAACTTTTGTCGACACCTCGTGACATCGAGAATTTACCCCTATGGGAAGCGAGGGGAGAGGGGACAGACATGGGGGGGGGGGGCGTGGGGGGCTGGAGGTTTGCAATTGGCAAGTGCTACCGTCGTACATGTTCATCTTCACTTTCTCATTGTGAGAGAACTGCTAAGGGCACGGCAATATGAACACACACGTGATACACATTAGCCAACAGTATGACTTGGCAGCTCTCGGCTGGCAGTTCTCGGCCACAGAAGAATTTGTTTTCGTTTTGAGAGAGGAAAAAAAAAAAACTGGCAGTGCCGGGCGCTGCCACCTTATATATTTTTTTCCTTGTGATAACAAAATTAAATGAAAGTGAAATGAAAACAAAATCAAAATGAAACGAAAGTGAAATGAAAACAAAATCAAAATGAAATGAAAAGGAAATGAAATTTAAAAAAAATGAAATAATGTTTTTTTTTTAATTTACCGGTAAGTAAAAAAAATATAACAAAATGAAATGAAAGTGAAATGAAAATGAAAACGAAATCCAAATGAAACAAAAAGGAAACGGAAATGAAATAAAAAAAAATGAAATGAAAATGAAATAATATGGAAAAAATATTTCAATTAAAAAAAAAAAAAAAAAATAAATAAAGAAAACGTTTAAAAAGTTACATTTATGGAATGGCAGCTGTCGGCCACCATAGACGTGTATGTCAACTTGTTTTCTCTCCCATTGAGATTATCTTGCCGAATACTTCAAAGAAATTGTCTCAAATCATGACTCAAAAATAACCAGCGTACATTAGAGTATGTATTGTTACGTCTAAACGATAATAGAAAAACGCAACAGAAAGATGTGTGAAGTCGATTATTAACAGTAAAATATTTATTTACAAAACTAAAATCATATACAAATTAAGTTAGGTCAATATAGCAAACAAACGTCAAATAAAATCTTACTGTTCAATGTTATACCGGTGTATCTCTCGAAGTTCGTACCAACGTACAAATCTCTATACAGTTCGTGACGTGTAGAAATCGCGTTCTTGTATTTCCACAGTCAATAACGCTCAGCTGTTGTCCAGTTTCCGTCAGTTCAATCACGTAGATAATACAGCGGTCAAACACACAAGAGTAATCCAACAGGAATATAATCTAGCAGTCAGTATAATCTCAGTCAATAATCTCCGGTAACGGTAATGTCCAGTTATGCACCCAATAGAAACCGTTCGAATCTCCTCCACGATCACTAAACTTCGAGCAATTTATACTCTATTGGGGCATTCGAGATAATTCTACCGAAACTAGAAGCTTCCACCGGTAGAGCAGTGATGTATAATTTAACCCAAATACAATTATAACCGCTACGAGAAAGTTCGACATAATTAACCCAGATAAACAAGTTAATGTCAGTTTGACATTCCAGAAGCGTCCATAGTAAACAACTCTATGACAGTCTATATGTGCAGATGGCGCCCCAGTATAACTGCCAGCTTTATCCGGGGCTCTTGATGCATGGACAGATGGCGTTGTGTACTAAAAACTCGGGGCATACGGGGCTGTTCGTAGAGCGGCCATTTGCAATCACAGAATCCTCCAGAAAACTGGAAGGATGAGTCACATAATTCACTTACGATAAAATTTTAGATCGCAACCACAGAACAGAAGGTTACCAAGTCCACCTCAGCTCTACTATCCTAGAACTATCCTCAGTGTCTTCACTTTATACTGTAATACCATGACAGCATATTGTGTATCTTAGGATATCATATTTTTTTAGGAAGGTGGGGCGGCAAACCTGGGGGGAAGTGACTCAAAATTCTGGGGGGAAATGTTTTTTGGAGGGGAAGTGAGTGGGGGAAAGTGGTCTGCTTCCGGTGGGAATGAAATGTGCAGGAGGAATCAAGACTATACTTCTGCAACATGGGGCAGGGGCACTGGACATCAGAATAAAACTTATTTCCCAAATAATTTCTTTTTTACCTTACCCTAATTTTCCTAGCCTGTAACCCGAAACAGACATATTTCTTTGGTAACAGTTATCACCTTGTGATCAAGAAATTTACTGAAAATGTTCAGAGAAATGCTGTGCTTGGCAATCGCTCTGCCACACTCCATCTTCCTTCGTTCCATTTTATACTATGTGCAACATCTCAAGAATTTTCGTAAGCAAATTTCGGGAGCCATGAATTTCAAATTCGCCTGTTTTCATCATAAACAAAATATACATCGGAAAATGCCCAGCCCATTTAGCCAGCTTAAAAAAGGCGTTTCGTCATCAAAAGAACAGCTACGGTAATCAGTTCAGTTTAAATTGCTTCCTTGACACCATACTTCTGTCAGACTCCCAATATTCCATAGCTTCCTGTAGTATGCGAGTCTGGTGAGTACGTACTTTATATCGACCCTGTACCAAAACCAAAACATGTGGGTTTCTGAGAATATTTTCAATTTCCTGGTCATGTGGTTTTGCTGACAATGCCCATTCATGATTTTCTCCCTCTGAAAATGTCACCTCTCTGTAATCTACTGTGTCCTATATGACGGATATTTCTAGGAACAACTGTTATCCTAAGCGCCGTATTATTCCTCTCCAAATTCGTGAATTGTGATCACTTCATGGAACAGCCTATTGGAGCTGTTACTATTGCGACTACAAACCCAAGACCACTTCGACCAAGAGGGCAGAAACGACCAAGAGAGTATATCAAACTATGGATAGATGGTTATCATTCATTAGTACGGTACCTATGAATCAAGCAGGCAGCATTGTTGCGACACGCTTCAAGGGCGACCGACATACAAACCAGATCGTTTAGTCTGCCACTCTGAGAGCATGTCCAATGATAACAGGCTATTATATCGGCATACAGAAACAAATCCCGCATCTATTACATACCATTGCATAAACAAAATAGGATTAAGTTTTTGAAGTCCAGGAGTTCTAGTTTCTTCTGAGATGGACATAGAATCAGGTTTTGATTTCGAAAGAGTATGAGGAATCTGGTTATCTCCGAGCTATTACGGCACGGCGATTGGGTAACCAGATAAAGCGCCCCCCTGACGGCCAAGAGGCGCAAACTTGGCGATGAGAATCAGGGGGGGGGGGATAACAAGGAGAGTAGGGACGTCGGTGATACACGCTGAATAGTATGAGCGTACCAACCGTTAGGCAAACAGTGGCGGAGGCAATTACTGAAGCCAAGAAGGAAGAGTATTATTAGCGTTACTCGGGTGGTAATGTGACAGTACAAATACGTTTTCCATTACAAAACCTAATCGACTTAACAACAAGTGAAATTCATCAGGGAACAGCTACGGTTCCAGTTGATATTTATCGATATGACAGAGCGAACAGGCATCGAGCCTTGGGGAAATTGACAATGACCAGACCGACTGACACTCTAAAATGAATGAAAGGAACAACAACCAACTATTTATCCAAAATACATCTGAGATGGAATTTGTAGCATAAATGTGTGTGGTCTACGCGGTCAAAAGTATTGACACATGATTTTTAATAAACTGTATCTTTTGATTTTGTCTTTATAATAGAAGCGAAATTTAAGGAAGCTGACACTATTGAAGTAAACGAATCCGCCTTTTGCCCTATTCGTAATGCCGGTTTCGGCCGCAAGGTGGCGCTAGCGCTCACGGCACTTTTGGTCTGTTCCGGTTGTCTGCTACACTGAACATGTGCAGGAGGGAAGGCGCGTATTGTAGTTCGTCTCGTTTCGTCAGATATTCTCACTGATGGAGACGTCTTTGGTAGTTTACGTAAGTATAGTCATCAAGTCTAATTTTTACTCGTTTGTACAAGCATAATAAAAGCCGCTTTGTCAACAAATTGGGCAATCAAAGCTCGTCGTTGTTGTTGTTATAAAACATTTGTTTAGTTATACTAGAGACTTGCGTGTCATCGACTCAGGGATAAAGGATTACTGTACCGTACGATTGTCGAGGCATTATCACTGATAATATTGTCGCGGTCCTCCTGGCTTCAATCGGCTTTTTTAGATAGTAATTAGATAATTAAAAAATTAAAAATAAGTAGCTATTAGTGCAAAAACTACTTCCTCAGTATTTATGAGAAGTTAATTATTTTCCTGTTCAGTGTGTCTTTTCACAATAAAATTATGAAACACTATCAGCAGTCCCAACTGAGGCGGGTTGGGTTCTTGTTTATCACATTATAATCATACAGCTACATTAACAGCTACATGGTAGTCGGGTTAACTAATAATCCGATTATTTCTCACAGTACTTGATCAAACAAACTGGCCCCTGCTGATTGTTTTCAGTAGAGTGTGGTTTAATCAGGCTGAACTGCCGGCCACCCACCATGTTTTATAACAACAACAACGACGAGCTTTGATTACCCAATTTGTTGACAAAGCGGCTTTTATTATGCTTGTACAAACGAGTAAAAATTAGACTTGATGACTATACTTACGTAAACTACCAAAGACGTCTCCATCTGTGAGAAAATCTGACGAAACGAGACGAAATACAATACGCGCCTTCCCTCCTGCACATGTTCAGTGTAGCAGACAACCGGAACAGACCAAAAGTGCCGTGAGCGCTAGCGCCACCTTGCGGCCGAAACCGGCATTACGAATAGGGCAAAAGGCGGATTCATACCTTTATGCGAACCTAGACTAAATTCATTTTCGAGAATTGGATATTTGTTTTATTTAGAAGTCACCTTGTAAATAGCTTTACTGAAGTGGAATTTAAATTCTCATATGTAAAATGGGTAAGAGGAAACGCGGAGCTATTTGGAGAGGATATTATGATTGGTGCTGCCTATGTACCTCCACAGGGAACTAAGTAAGAAAATTTGATTGCTACCTTGATTTACAAACGGAATATCTTAAAGTTATCAGTAATTATTCATGTTTTTTGCCTCATTGGAGATTGAAACGAATGGACAAAAGCTTTGCCTGAGACCATAGACAATGATGAATTTTAAGATGAGCCTACTGATTTTTTGTTAGATGATGAAAATACTGTATCATTCCGATATTCTGTTGAATATGGCGAACCAAGATGGCAGAATATCCCAATAATTGGGGTATAAATTCATCGATTTTTGTTGAGAATCTAACTTAGTTGTTATAAATGGTCGCGCTGGAAAGGATACAGGTTTGGGTGGAGTGACCAGCAAATGCGTTAGCCTGACTGATTACACTATTGTCTGTCCATGCAGGTTTCAGAATATAAATGATTTTGAAGTCTTATACTTCGATCCGTTATTTTTGGATATATACCAACCAATACCCCTAAACTTATTGTCTAAGCCTATTGTTCATGAACAAAATAATGAAATTAAACGTGAGTTGTGTCACTGGGAAGAATCCAAGGAAATTGATTATGTAGACATTTATTTAGTAGTAAGATTGAGGAATTGGAACAATTAGCAGTCTATACATACATGTAGTGAAATTCATAGCGAGCAGGCTGGCATGACGGACTAATCAAATGAGATAAATGAGTATTCAACAAAGGAAAAAATAAAACTTAATGGTGGATAGAGTAAATAAAATGTATATTGATACTACAGAAGAAGTACAGTCTCGGCCACAATGGTTGGTGCATCGGTAAAAAATCGAAACTTCGACTGAACAGCGTAGTTCTGGCGAATCAGAATGATGCTTGAGTATTTCTTTCGACGGTTCGTGAATCTCCGAATCTTTTCCTGTTTTCTTGAGATTTGGTGGATTTGGAATTCGAATAGTGGGCAATTTCAGACGAACTATCAACAACACTCGACACTCCACTTCGTGTACATTCCTCCATAACACCTCTTTGACACTCGACTTCACGTAAATTCCCCCTACACCGTTTTGACACCCGATAATATAAGATAAGATAATAAGAAACTTTATTTAAAGTCGATTTGTCAAACCGTAAAGCATTAGCTCTCACAGGAGCTATTATCACCGACTCGGTCGCGAATACAATAAAACAGGGCCCCTAGGACCAGAACCACTAAGTGGTATATCCTATGTCACGTACATTCCTCCCTAACGCCGTTTTGAAACTCGAATTCACGTACATTCCTCCCAAACACCGCTTGCACTTGGACACTACAGTTCACCTTTGAGACTCGACTTAACGTACATAACTACCTAACCTCGCTTTGACACTCGACTTCACGAACATTCTTCCCTAAAGACACTCGAATTCATGTACATTTTTCCCTAACTCCGCTATGAACATTCCTCCCTGACAGATACACTTTGCTGGAGAAGTGATATGATTTTGATAGCTGAGGTAAAGCAGAATGTGATAGTTATGATTACAAGCGTCTAGTCCGTCATTCATAATCCAGCCGTCGTCCATTAGAGAATATCCGCGTCCATAATCCAAAGACCTATTCCATTTCCATATAACAGTATTAGCACCAAATTCAAAAAGACAAAAGTATGCATAAACATAGGCTTGTTTCCTGCAAGAGAGAAGCGGTCAACAGTTTTCAATGATGCCGGCAAGACATCATGATGTTCCAAAATATCAAATCCGTATCGCTGATCAGTATTCTTAATCCATAATATTCGTTATAGAGTCGTCATCAAAAAATGATGTACCTCAGCCACGCTTTGATTGTGACTGTTCATATGAGTACCATGAGGATCTTGAAGTACATGGGCTCATACGGCCCCTAGCCCCGGGTTAAGCGGAATTAGACACATGTTACGAAACGTAGCCCCATAGATCTTGCACGCTACGTTCGTATTTTGCTATCAGCATGCTATATGTATCGCCAAATTTGAGAAACTTTGAGTGGAGGCGCTTGGTGGAATAGCTCTGATTTATAAGTTTATGCAACAATGTTTTGTGACGTTGATTAAAATCATCACATTTAACACAGGATCTAGCAAATGCTACTAAGCGAGATATGTATACGCCATATGCAGGTCCCACTGGAATATTACTATCCAGAAAGGGATAGTTTACGATATCGAAATTGTAATCATCTCTTTTGTCATAAAGTCGACGAGAGAGAATGCCCGCTTCATTTTTATAGAGATAGAGACCTAAATAAGATATGGCTGTAGGGCTATCTGTAGTTTCCTTCAAATCCAGTGAAGGTGGATATATATCCTTCACTGCGTCATTTATATAGCGATTATCCACAGCGAGAAGATCGTCTATATAGCGTTTGGTGAATGAGAAGGAACAGGCTTTGAATGGATCGGTTTTTGAAAGCGCCTGCATATAGTCATATTCATAAGAGAACAGATACAGGTCAGCCAACAGGAGTGCACAATTAGTACCCATTGGAATACCTATATGCTGCTGATATATTGTGTTGCCAAATTTCACATAGATATTTTTAATGAGAAATTCAAGCAACTCTATAAACAAAAAACATCCCATGAATGATATCTCTTGTATGTAGTCGAGCTAAAGAATGCTTTATGGCTTCCGACATTAATATATCTACGATCAGTTTTCATGAACACAGATACTATTAATGAACTTATACGGTCAATAAGGTCCTCATGAGGGATTGTAGTATAGAGAGTCGACCTAACCTAACCCTAAATCGTTAACCCGCTTTGACATGCGACCTCACGTTTGTTCCTCCCTAACACCTCTTTGACACTCGACTTCACGTACATTTTTCCCTAACTTCGCTTTGACACTGGAGTTATGAACATTCATCCCTACACCGCTTTGACACTCGGCTTGACATACATTCCTCCCTAACACTGCTTTGACACTCGACTTCATGTACATTCCTCCCTGACACAGCTATGACACTAGCTCGGCTCCACATACATTTCACCCTAACACTGCTTTGACACTCGACTTCATGTACATTTTTCCCCAACACCGATTTGAAAAAACAGCTACACTTTCGTGGATAAATATGAGTTGTATGGATTAAACGAACTTGAACGTGATAGTCATGAAACATACCGAACCCTAGGTCCCAACCCCGCTTTAACTGACACTCGATTTCACATATTTTTATCCCTAACACCGCTTCGACACTCGACTTCCTAATAAAAAGTTTCAAACTGTCACAGCAATCTGTCGTTCGACAGAATATACCTTGTCAAAGTATCGCTGAAAACTGTCACCAAGGAAAAACAGATCCAAAATGTCGCAGCAGCCTATCGTCTGACAGAATATACCTTGTCAAAGTGTCGCTACAGACTGTCGCTCATGAAAAATAGTTTCAAACAGTTGCAGCTGTCTGTCGTACGGCAGAATTTACCTTGTTGAAGTGTCGCTACAAACTGTCGCCGAAGAAAAAGAGGGTCAAACTGTCGCTCTAAACCGTCGCTTGAGAAGATTATCCACCTCAAACCCATCCCCACTTATAATTATTTGCTTTTATACTGTTGGGGAGGGCCCCATCATCATTCCTGATCAACAGTTTCAAACTGTCGCAGCAATCGGTCGTCCGGCAGAATATATATATATATATATATATCGTCAAAGCGTGGCTGGAAACTGTCGCCGAAGAAAAAGATAGTTAAGCTCAAAATCATTCATTGCTCTTATAATTATTTTCTTTTATATTGTTGGGGAGAGGCCCCCATCATCCGTTCGTGACCTCTTGCATGGAAGACGTACTAGATATCTAGTGAAAGTTCTGATAGACCTGAAATTCGCTATACTAATGGTAGTAACGATATTTGCCTATATATTACATCTATATATTTCAACCTGTTATCAAAGTCTTTAGAAAAGAGCATGTAATTAATAGATGTATGTGGCTATTTTGTTCTTAGTCGTTTCTTGAGCATATGGACAATTCAATCATACCGAATGAAACTAGTTTGGCGCAAGCCGGTATAATGGTAAGACAACTACAATAACATCAACAAATTAACTGTTTTGCATGTATATCAAATACCTGGGAACTAGGTATTGGAAATTACTTCAAGTCCTGTACAACATCTTTTCGTGTATCACCAGTGATCATGCTAAATAGGGTAAGCATCCATTCGCTCAGAATTATAAAAAGCTTAGCAGCGTCTTCTGTTAATTTAGGGGGTTGCAAAGTGAACCTGACTCCTCCAGACACTGATCGAAGCCTTATCTGTGGTTTTATGGGTTTTAGGCCGGACTTATGTGAAATTATGTGAATGTAGAACTCGAGGTAATTGAATTGTCGGAAGATGTGTTTCGCTGCTTGTATAACAATATGTAGATTATCTTGGATATGGGCTTCAATATATCCGATAGTATTATTGAAAATAAATTTGAAACTGCATATTTCTTTTCTTACTCCCTTGCACAAGACTTATTGTGTGGTCATATATGTAAATGTATGTCTGGAGGGAACATGCCTACTGAATAAAACGTATTAACTGACAGTTCACAAAGAGAAAGCCGCAGAAAAGTGAACACATGGCGTTATAAACTTGTGGATATTGTTTGGAACACTCTAGTCATCTGTATACGAGAAATAATTTTAATCACATTTGTCTTCTATGTATGTGAGGAAGAAATTCAATATCATTTTGAGCAAACAAAGCTTAAAATCCCTTACCCGTATGCGCTAACGAGCACTAAACTCATCTAAGATGAAAAAAAAATGAAACTCTTTCCCAAAGCTCCAAACTCATCATTGTCATGCGTGGGGAAAAATCCTGTTTTTGGATTTTATGGACACCGAATTATTCCTCAAAATATTAAACAAGAGGAACATTTTACTCCATTTTCAGATGTCAAAAAATTCCGACTGTCTTTCCCGTGTCAAAATATCCAGAAACAAGTGTTCAAAATCTCTCGCGTTCGCTGGATTTTGCTGTGACATTTTGCGTCGACATGCACCATGTCAACGCATTTTGTCCAAAGTTAGGACATGAGATGCAGTGGCAACGCGTTTATCACAATTTCTGCGTTTTGTCTTTCCTACTTTGCAGACTGTATCCATATGCTGTGTATTACCTGTAGTATACGCTAATACCAGCGAAAGCACGAAGCTTGCTATACTGTAAAACAGCAGTAATTTGAATATATTTCATCGAGCAGGAGAAACACCAAATTCTATCAAAGGAAGACAAGGAAACCGAGTAAATGTTAACATGATAAGTTCTGAAGTTCTGAAGATATCTCGATGGATTTACACACGAAGGAAAAGTTTTAAAATTGGAAAGTTCATGTCACATTTTGTATTCGCAGCATAACATATTTCAGAAACTGGGGTGCTCAAATTTCTTAAATCTAGATTGTGTAGTTCAATTATCATAGCGGTTGTCAACAGAAGAATTGAAAAACTGAAGGTTCGACTGTTGCTTGAACTACAGGAGACCATCACAAAGAGTGTGCTATCAAGGTGAGTGAGTGAATAGGGTTTAACGTCGCTTTCAACATTTTTTTCAGCTATATCAAAACGGGGAAGGGAAGGGAGGGGAGGGGGAGGGGCAGGGTTACCTACTTGTAACAGAGCAGATCTAATGTGCTATCAAAATGGCTATTGCAGCTTTAATTACATTCTCGCAGTTTTCCCCAAATGGAGACATGAAACATCATTTCCTGCATCAGTTCCGATGATAATTGACTCCGGTTGAATTCTTGTCTCTGTGAAGACATTCTTGTAATTTTACGTTCGCATTTCCCACCACACGTCAATGATTCGCATCATCGTCGGGATAACCACGAAATGACCAATAAGAAGACATCGCCATTGGCTATAGGGTCCAGGCGGCAACACCAGGGAGTGGACAAGCGTGCGATGACGTTACTTCCGGTGAAGACGTCACTTTCTCCAAGGGTCTGTGGCCAAGGTCAAATCATGTGCGTGTGATTGGACGGTTGACAATGCATTAAGGCGTTAAGCTAGAGAGGTAATTCGTTTAGATAAGGCATTAATCCTACCAGGCATGGGGCCATGCACCCCCTCCCCCCCCCTCCTACCAAACTTTATATCCTATCTCCGGAACGACAAAAAAAGGAAAGTTAACACTCCGAGACCTTTTCGTTTATCATATTGGGGTCATTTTGTGCCTATTTGCATAAGCTCCTGATGTGATGTTTTCGTCATTTTTCTTCAAAATTCCTGGTTTTCTTCTAGGAAAAGTTGGCAAAATCTATTTTATTTCACATCAGATTATTATTTGCTAATTTATCATGCAGTTTTTGCGAAGAAATAACTTAAATAAAAACATCGAAAATTCTGATCGAAAAATCTACTACAAAATGCCTTTTTTGAGAATGACGTCACTGTGAAGTCATCAAAGCGGCCATCTTTGATTTTTTACTTTTTCTGGGAGACCTCTTTTTACATTCCCGCTTGAACTCGACCCAAGGGTATAGTGTGGGAAGTTTCAGCCTCATAGCTCAAGGGGTAAGAAATATATTAGGGGGGAGGTCCCCAGGACAGGACAGGTCCCACAAAGCCCATGCCAGATAAGATTAAGGCATTGAGACGGTCGTTATGGCGTTAACATAGGGCGTTAAGGCGTTGAGACGGGCGTTGAGGCGAAACGACTGACGTTGATGGGCGTCACTGAATTTCGATGCATTAGTGTGAATTCCATGGGATATCTAGACCTATCAGAGCTTCTGAGCCATATCACCAGGGCGTTGAAGCCTTAAGCTAGGCGTTGGCGGGTGTTAGTGTGTTACGTCTATACAAGCAAACGTATCCCAAAGACGTGTACAGTCGACGTTCAGCCGTCAACAGATGCTATACATGTTCTGAGTGTTCACCTGGCACTACGATATGACGCGACACTTGAAGAATATACATGTGTATGAATACACCGAGGCGCAAGAAGCCATTGCCGAAGGCACCGGAGATGTTTCTAATGTATTCCCTGAGAGTTTTCCCATTGATATGGATACTGAAAACTCTTCCTGTAGCGATGGCAGTGATAGCTCGTTACAGAATGAGTGTTCGTCTTCTTGCGCGGACAGCATTAGCTCGTCCCAGAAGAACGAAAGCTCGAACCATCCAGACATGGGCGGTAGGGAACCTTCGTTTTGGGACAGAATTGTGTATATGGCAATTGATGCTCACGCCGCTGCTATCCAGACAGAAGGACAGGATGAAGAGACCTTACAGAATGCGTACATCAATATACAACCCAGAATCATACAATCTGCCATGGTGCTCTATGAAAAATAAACCTCGATTCCTCTTGAAATTGGAAAGATAAATTATTATATATATTGAAATTCACGAAAACATCAGAGGTGAAGATAGAGGATTGACAAAAGTAAAAACTGCCAACAATCACAGGGTTCTGATGCGCATTTCTGGTTTACTAATAAGCTTCGTCAGAGAGCATATAAAAGGATAAGTTGTCAGATGTGGAGAAAATAATATAAAAAAGTAACAAAGTCGCCTTCTTGATGGACTGCGTCATTGTATTTCGACTGCTGCGGTATCGAACATGTGTTGTTTTCAAGGAATATTTGTACAGTTCTTTGAAAGTGGTTTATATAAGGCCCCCGTGTTTATCACAGGGGCGTTGTTGCTCAGCAACAGTCACTGTAGCTAGAGGAACCTATTGTAACAAGTGTTTAACGGTAAAAGTTCGCATGATTCAATAAGTGTTAACAAATAAATCAAACCAATGATTAAAGCCTGTACAGTGAGCTAACAAAAAAAACATAATAGGAGAAATCTTAATAGTGTTAAGGTGACCAGACAGATGTTAACAAGCAGCTTACAAATAAGCATACAATTGTACATCTGAGTAGAAATATGATCAATGTGCGTACAACAAATGACAATGTTATTCCTACATCAAGCTTAAATGTATCAATATATATACTTTATCAGATTAGTATGGTTGTACGGTTAAAAAGGGGGGGGGGGGGCTGATAGTAACACAAATAGCTAAGGCCGATGGTTGCCATTCACGGCCGGCTTCATGTAATTAATGAACACAATTTCTTTCACATCCAGGAGAGCTTGATTGCCCTCTGGAACCTTGTTGAACGGAATGACTTTAAATGTGGATCTAAATTAGCTAAGCACTCTCTTATTTGTTTATTGAATGGTATGAAGCAGTACCTTTCATTTCCTATCTCCAATTCCCGCGACGCACCTTCTTTGAACTATTTTATGTGAACGTGACATAAACTTGTGACTAATCGATCAACAAACAAGCTCGACAATATCCCAGAATTTGACAAACTGAGCCGTGTCTGCATGAACACGTCACCCACGTGGCGGTGATGACAATAACATGTCCGGCTCAGTTTGAAATATGTACCGGTTTGTTCAAACTGTTCGGCTAGATGTTTTATGACCTGCTGTTGTCCTTTATCTCTAGTGTTGTACTCTGACGAACTTGCGTGGTATAAAGAAGGAAAATCCACCACAACTTGACTAAATTTCGTTTAAAACTTCATTGTTTTATCCCCTATTAAACTAACCTGAAACGACAGAAAGGCTCTCATAACATATAACTTCAGCATATCTAGAACAATTAATTAGAGCACGGCGTTTTGATTTGCGTCGAGCGACAATGCTATAGAGTCGACATACGATCGCCTGACAAGATGTCACCCCTAAACCGTCAGTATTAGAATACATTGCATCACACACTACAGCAGTTCCATACGCATGGACTATATTCATGCGAAACAGAAACAAAAATCAATAACATAAACCCGCTAGCAGTGAAAACCAGTGTAGGTTTTTATCAACAGATTTTCGGCGATATTTTGTTTAAGAAATACTGTTTTCGTAGCCGTGCTAAATGGTTATTTTACGCACGGTTAGTTTATATTTTAGAGCAAGGGCGAATTCGATTGTTACTTGTATGAAAGCAGACGTCCCTTTCCTCATCCGACTTGTGAAATGTAATCTCCTAATGAACACCTGCACTTGACATGAACACCTGCGCCTCTCGAGGCAAAATTACATGGATAATTTGCTTCCGGCCTCGCGAGGCGAAAATCTCACCAGAGCTAACTTCAGAGAAAACAGGCACTTGAAGTCGTTAGCCCAGGATGTATCTCTCGTCTGCGCCCAGTTTAACGGTCAAATAGTTCATCAATTTCTATCAGATTGTGGAATTTATATGGATATAGAAGGACGCTTCGCATGTATCTATTTGAGTTTTACATTTGCCCTAATCAGTTTTGGAAATTGTTTATTTTGATTCAGTGTTAATTCACGGATTGATCATATATGTATATACATTGCAAGCATAGTATGAGTTAAGAGGCTTATCTATTAGTTGAGCGGAGGGCAGGAAATGCTGAACCCTGTATGTTACAAACCGCTGTTTGTAATTGAAGTGGTCAGGGAAACACGGACCGTTAAAGATAAGCTGATAATTAATACGGTGTCTGGTAGAGCAAGAGGTTGGCACTTCAGATTTAATTGTATACTCAAATATAAACTTGATTCACGCTGCATGTTATAGAAATGCATATAGATAAATTGTCTTCCATTTAATATAATATACATGTATGCTATTTGAATCATTTTGGTTAAACATGCCAGCCTGTATCAGTGTAAGCAGAGCTCAGGTGTCATTCCTGTAGATCCCTTAATTAAGTGTTTGAATTGCGAGAAACTGGAGATTAGACCAAGCCTATTTTAAGTGTTTTGTTTACTCGACTGTATAAAAGTTTGATGTATTGTACACTAGATTAGACTTTTAACATCTTGGTCTCCTGAGGCAGTTGGCGTTTTGTCTCAGAAGTCGTATAACATCTTGACTTGATATTTAGACTATACGATCTGTCTACAAGTGGGTTTAACTAACACACCCAATAGTATACATAGCTTACGTACAGTTCTGTATGCGTTACGTCTGAGAGCTTTAGATCAAATAGCCAGAGATATACAACAATCTGCGTCTTCAGGAAATATAATACCATCAAAAATCATTAAAGTATGTCAAGATATAGCGTATTTTCGATTGTATCGTCCAGTGAACATAATCGAAACATCTCAAGATCGGCTTTTCTTGAAACTCAACTACTTAGATAAAGGACTGGACATTATTAATTTACCTCGAATCCTGAATGATCCAACGCTGTACCAAACTATTTTAAGTTCACAGAACCTCCTTGCATTTCATATAAGTACACTAAATCTATAGCCACCAAAATATTCAATTACTCCAATGCTGTCCAGGAGTTCGACTGGAACTTATACACGTCAGGAGGCTATAGTTGTGATTGTGAATCGTCGAACTTTATCTATACACCATGCAAACATATTGTGACTGGTGACCTTGATGTGGTGAGTGATAAGGATCTGAAATTACTCCTGATGAAAGGACCTAAATATAGAGAGCCAAGAAGAATAAATCTGAAGGCCGACCAGAAGATAGTCCTGTCTGCATTGGAACAGTACGTTATTGATTGGTCTAAGCGAGAAAAAGTTGAACCTACAGTACTCGCTGATTGGCTGGACCTCACCAAGAGCAAGGTCGTTGAAACAATCCGCCATATTGACAGAAGTACTCTTCCCCAAGCAAAACAAGTTCTGAGAAACCTCAATTCGCAAGAAGTTCTAGCAAATCTCCAGAGTAAATTCGTCATAGTCCCAGCAGACAAAGCTCCGAATAATATAATATTCATATGTAAATATTACTATTACCAGGTGCTGGTTAAAGAATTGAGTGTAGACATATCTTCATCAAATACGTTTACTTACTCCCAAACTGCATTTACTCTGGAAGATTTATTTAACAATCACAAAAAGTTTCTCAGGGAAAGAGGTATTTGTCTTTCAACCAATCATAACGACATGCCAAAAATATACTGGACTCCCAAAATGCATAAATCACCATACAAAGCTAGATTCATAGCTGGTTCTAGAAGCTGCACCACCAAGCTTCTTTCAACCCTATTGACGAGGGCCCTTCAGGAGGTAAAAGCATTTTGGGAAAGGTATTGCGCCACTATTTCTAAGAACTCTGGCGTTGAATGTATGTGGATATTGAAAAACTCAAAATGTCTTACGGAAGAGCTTGATGCTAAAGGTCACATACCGTACAGACATGTATCCACATGGGATTTCTCGACTCTCTATACTACAATCCCTCATCAGGACCTTATTGACCGTCTAAGTTCATTAATAGTATCTGTGTTCAAGAAAACTGATCGTAGATATATTAATGTCGGAAGCCATAAAGCATTCTTTAGCTCGACTACATACAAGAGATATCATTCATGGGATGTTTCTTTGTTTATAGAGTTGCTTGAATTTCTCATTAAAAATATCTATGTGAAATTTGGCAACACAATATATCAGCAGCATATAGGTATTCCAATGGGTACTAATTGTGCACCCCTGTTGGCTGACCTGTATCTGTTCTCTTATGAATATGACTATATGCAGGCGCTTTCAAAAACCGATCCATTCAAAGCCCGTTCCTTCTCATTCACCAAACGCTATATAGACGATCTTCTCGCTGTGGATAATCGCTATATAAATGACGCAGTGAAGGATATATATCCACCTTCACTGGATTTGAAGGAAACTACAGATAGCCCTACAGGCACATCTATTTAGATCTCTATCTCTATAAAAATGAAGCGGGCATTCTCTCTCGTCGACTTTATGACAAAAGAGATGATTACAATTTCGACATCGTAAACTATCCCTTTCTGGATAGTAATATTCCAGTGGGACCTGCATATGGCGTATACATATCTCGCTTAGTAGCATTTGCTAGATCCTGTGTTAAATGTGATGATTTTAATCAACGTCACAAAACATTGTTGCAGAAACTTATAAAACAGGGCTATTCCACCAAGCGCCTCCACTCAAAGTTTCTCAAATTTGGCGATACATATCGCATGCTGATAGCAAAATACGAACGTAGCGTGCAAGATCTATGGCGCTACGTTTCGTAACTTGTGTCTAATTCCGCTTAACCCGGGGCTAGGGGCCGTATGAACCCATGTACTTCAAGATCCTCATGGTACTCATATGAACAGTCACAATCAAAGCGTGACTGAGATACATCATTCTTTAGATGACGACTTTACAACGAATATTATGGATTAAGAATACTGATCAGCGATACGGATTTGATATTTTTGGAACATCATGATGTCTTGCCGGCATCATTGAAAACTGTTGACCGCTTCTCTCTTGCAGGAAACAAGCCTATGTTTATGTATACTATGATTGTCTTTTTGAATTTGGTGCTAATACTGTTATATGGAAAATGGAATAGGTCTTTGGATTATGGACGCGGATATTCTCTAATGGACGACGGCTGGATTATGAATGACGGACTAGACGCTTGTAATTTGATGGTGACCTACTGCTGGTTATTGTTTCAATTGCGTATACTTGTATTATTGGAACTTGGAGGATTGAATAAAATCAATCTCGGCTTCATCATCGAGTTTTCTTGTGTCATCTTTCCATCTAGAGCAACACTAGATCTTACCTACGACAGTCGTTTTTATGGTTATGAGAAAAGTGACCCATTGAGTGACGAAACAACAAAAGAAGAAAACTCATTAAAATATCTCAAGATGACTTCTTGTGGCTATTACATCATTGCTCTTGAATATTTTGATCTAAGACGAACTGCATGATGGAAAGGAAAGATTCAGTCTGTGTAAAATATGATATAATAAATCACATTTTCGAGAAATATATAATTTCCTTTCACCTATTGTGCAACGTTATATGTCCTTTGGTTCTGCTATCTCAATTCTATGTCTAATACCGCTTAACCCGATGGTAAGGGCCATTTGAATATCGTGTGTGTTACATCTCCATGATGTTCAAATGAATAGTCATGAATAAAGAGTGTGAGATACACACTCTGAAAACCACTTATCCAAATTCATTTGGATAAAGTAAATTGGATAAATTCATTTGGATAAAGCATAATGATCAGTCATTAGAAATGTATGCATAGACAATCAACATGTCGTGCTAATGTGAGCTAGATGCCGATTAGAGTAACCTCCCTTGCATCGCTAAATTACATTGCTTGGTATCATCGTTATTACGGATTGCTCTCCCTTGAGTGTCCTGACGTCACTACCGGTATGTTGATTTGAGATGAACCGTTTATGAAATGCAGATGTGTGATGGAATGAAATAGAAATGTTATTGAAGTCTTCTGAGTATTTTTGGCACCCCAAACGATGTTAACCCGTCTCACATAATTGGCCAATCGAACTCTAGAGATTGCCTTCATGCTGTTTACAAGTTTAGAGTTACTTTCAGTTTCTTACGGTAAACATATTGTACGACGTTGTTGTTTTACTTATGCAGTGAGGTGAATTTTCGACTGATCGTCAACCTTTATTATGTAGGATTCATATCAAGTAAATGATGCACACACCAAATTAATTGCTCAATGTAATCAGTATGAATTAACGTGATCACAAATATATAATATCATTTTCAGTAATCTGAACAATGTAATTGATTGATTTATAAGCCAATGTAATTGATTGATCTCTCAGCCAATGTAATTCTGATTAATTTCCTGAATAATTGTTCTCCAGTTAGGTATAATATTTGACGTGTTTCACTCATAGACACGAGTTAAATCTGTCGGTATTGCATCTCGATTACGGCATTAACTATATGGTCTCAGACTGAAATTAGGGAATTTGTTGTATTGTGGACCAGCTGATGAGATACAGTTTAGTGATGTGATCACATGGTCATTGGGGATACTTCAGATGTGGCTCTGCTATCTGCATCTGTGAGTAAGTCAAACGTTGTACCGTTCAAAGTTATTATAGCATATACTGGGTAAATAATATACTTGTGTGCTATGTTACATAAACATATGACTTGAATGTTACTGCCAGAATAAATTCAAAGGTTATAAACCACAAGAACTACTGTAATGATAATAATGGGGAAAAATGACTTTATCAATTCAGAATTGAATACATTATATTGCTCATTATATAATTATGGAGTGACTTAATGTTGGGAGTCAATAACCTTCAGATTCTATGTGTTATTCCATTGTTTGTCTTGTGCAGGTCTGCCATTGCCCTTTTTTGTTGTACGGATGGGAATGGGCCAGTTTATGCAGTATATCTGATGACTCGCCATTGTCGAACCAATTAAATCTTGAACCGCTGAATTCTTGGTGTCGTGTTGTGATTCCATTGAACGAATGATTAGCGGGGAACCAACCACAGGTCACAAATGGCGTCGCCGACAGGATGGCGAGTGAGGAGCATTACATTCCAGAAAAAGGGTGATGGTAGAGTGCCAGTATGTGTTTGAGAGAATCTACAGAGCTTTGTTCAGATAGTAGCGAAGAAACCGTTAACAAGAACATTTTGGGAAACAGACAGATGGTAGATGTATAAACATTTCAGACTAACAAGAAAGCACACGAAAAATACAGCAAAGAGACATTCTTCGTTAATGAACTGTGCAGTTATGAACTAAATCTGACTCAGTAACAATTCAGTTAAATTCAAATCATACAATTAACATTTGATGACAGTTAGTGGTATTTGGTACAGTGAATATTATGCTGGTGAGATACAATTCTCTCACTGTATATGTTATATTGAGTTACCAACTGTCATATGTTAATTTCAAAATGAAATCTCACAAATCAGATTTCTTCACAGTTAGTGGTAACCTGGAACAGTGATTGTTATGCTAGTAAAATGCAATTATGTCACTGTAGATGTTATATTGAGTTACCAACTGTCGTATGTTGATTTCATCATCAAATCTCACAAATCAGATTTCTTCACAGTTAGTGGTAACCCGAAAGAGCGAGTGTCATATTAGTGAAATGCAATTCTGTCACTGTAGATGTTATATTGGGTCACCAACTGTCATATGTTGATTTCATCATCAGATCTCACATATCAAATTTCTTCAGTTAGTGGTAACCCGGAACAGTGAATGTTATGCTAGTGAAATGCAATTTTGTCACTGTACATGTTATATTGAGTTACCAACTGTCATATGTTAATTCCAAAATCAAATCTCACAAGTCAGATTTCTTCACAGTTAGTGGTAACCCAGAACAGTGAGTGTCATGTTAGTGAAATGCAATTCTGTCACTGTAGATGTTATATTGAGTTACCAACTGTCATATGTTGATTTCATCATCAAATCACACATATCAGATTTCTTCACAGTTAGTGGTAACCCGGAACAGTGAATGTTATGCTAGTGAAATGCAATTCTGTCACTGTACATGTTATATTGAGTTACCAACTGTCATATGTTAATTCTAAAATCAAATCTCACAAGTCAGATTTCTTCACAGTTAGTGGCAACCAGGAACACTGAGTGTTATGCTAGTGAAATGCAATTCTGTCACTGTACATGTTATACTGAGTTACCAACTGTCATATGTTAATTTCAAAATCAAATCACACAAATCAGATTTCTTCACAGTTAGTGGTAACCAGGTTACAGTGAATGTTATGGTACCGTAGTCAAATGCATATATGTCATTGTCAGTTGTTATTTGACGATCACAAACTGTCATTTCTGATGTTCAATCCATGTTTATTGGTACAAATGTTGATGTATGTGAATAGTTTGTGATATTCGCCATAGCTGAAAACGAGGTCACCTTGCAGGACTTGGCTAATCAGGTGAAGTTGTTACAACAACAGTTAGTCGACGAAAAGAATCATTCAAAGGAACTGGAACGTAAAGTGAATGAAAACCATGCTGACGGTAGAGATCGTCTTATTTACCTACCAAAAGACAGGAAGGTTAAAATATTTACAGGGTGCTCTAAGGGTGATACTGGGTTAAGAGTTGAAGACTGGATTGACGACTGTAGGTCATACCTCGGTGCTAGGGCTTTGCCAATTAAGGAACAAGTGGATTTTGTTATATTGCACTTGGAGGAGCAAGTCAGAGAGGGAATTCGTTACAGATCCAGGTCAGCGCAAGAAAACCCTGAGCAAATATTTAAGGTACTTTTGTCAGTGTTTGGCGACCAGTTCAGCGTTACCAGACTGTTGAGAGAATTCTATGATCGTAAACAAAAGGTGGGCGAGACACTTCGTACATATTCTCTTGCCTTGCTAGACCGTTTGGATAAGGTGACTAAGGTTGACCAACGTTGTGTTCCTCATGATCATAAATGTTTGACTGATCAATTCGCAAACAATGTTCTGGGTCGGGACTTGAGAAGACATCTGAAGCACATTTTGCGGGAAAGGCCGGACTTGGCATTCCTAGATCTAAGAGAGGAAGCCATGAGGTGGGCAGAGGAGGATGACAGTGTGGAAATCCCAAAGGTGAAAGGGACTGAAGCCACTGCTAAAGTTGACTCTGATCCAATTGATGACAAGTTGTCTCGGTTAACAAAACTCGTGGAGGAACAGCAGAAAAAGATTGATGACCTCAGTCTTAGTGTTCGATCTCAGCGAAAGCCAAGAGATGGTCCCAAAGGGGAGATAATGTGTTATAACTGTTCAAAACTTGGTCAGATAGCGCGTAAATGCCCACATCCAAAGAAACCAAGGCGTTATCAAAGTAGTGATGGTCCGGGTAAAGAGAAATTTCCAGGAGAAAGTGGAAATACACATGGGGCAGACATTTCAACAGTGCAGTTAAATGAAACTAGTAGTGAGACACAGAGTACTTCACTAGCAGATACTGTGCACAGGACTGTCGGTACATTCCCCACTACTGAAGTGATTATGGGTGGTGTTAAAATACCATGCCTCATTGACACTGGTTCAATGGTAACCTTGATCACCGAGTCATTTTTCAAGCAGTATTTTGGATCTGAGGAACTCTTGCAGGCAGCCGGATGGTTGAGTCTTCGTGCAGCGAACGGATTGAAGATACCATACTTGGGTTATCTGGAGTTTGACTTGGAGGTGAATGGACGCATAATCTCACGACGAGATGTTCTTGTCGTCAAAGTATCCTCCAGAGATCCTAGGTATGAATGTTCTAAGTGAATGCATGAATATCTTTCCAGTGCCGGCATCAGCCAAACAGGTTACCAGCGAGACAAACCATGTTCTGGGTTTTGCCAAAGTCGCCGGTGGACGAGCTGTAGTGATCCCCGCGCAATCCATGAGAGTGGTTGCAGTTACAGGCAATGCTCAGGCTGATACTGTGGTGCTTGAACCACTGAGGGGCAACTATCCTCACATCCACAGTGGAATGTTGGTAACTAACACAGTGAGTGAGAGATTCAAGGGAGAAACATTCAATGTTCGGGTGGTAAATATTGAAAGAGCGGATGTGTTTCTCAAGCCTAGGACCAAAGTTGGACTACTTTATAAAGTTTTTGAGTTTGTTCGTACAGGACCCAGCGAAGAGTTAATTCAGGTGGTTAGTGACCGTGTTGATCGGCAGTGTACTGAAAGCACTGGAGAAAACGTCAATTTACATGTGAAATTAGCTGATCTGGACTGCTCTGAGGAAGAACAATCTGCAGTGGAAGATTTCTTCAATGAACATGGTTCAAGCTTTGCCGCCTCAGAAGATGATCTAGGATTCACAGATATTGTGAAACACAGAATCCCTACCAACGATGAAGTCCCCATTAAACAGCCATATATGAGAATTCCACCAAGCCAATATCAGGAAGTTAGGGACCACATTAGGAAGCTTACGGCGAAAGGAGTTATAAGGCCGAGTAACAGTCTCTATGCATTGCTAATTGTTGTTGTACGCGAGCGCGATGGATCAATTCGCCTATGCGTCGATTATCGTCGCCTCAACCAGAAAACACGAAAAGACGCATTTCCTATGCCGGATGCGGAACAGACCTTCACATTGGTGTCTGATTCCAAATGGTTTTCGACAATGGATCTAGCGTGTGGCTACAATCAGGTGGCCATGCACGAAACCGACATTGACAGCCTTTACAACTCCCATGGGTCTTTTTGAATGTACACGTAGCCATTCAGGCTAACCAACGCCCCTGCAACGTTCCAGAGGCTCATGCAGAAATGCCTGGAACAAAAACTGTCTGACACCGTAATGGTATATTTAGATGATATCATAGTGTTTTCGAAGACCATCAGTGAGCAGCTACAACATCTGAAGTTCGTATTCAACCGTCTTGAGCACTACGGATTGAAGTCGAAGGCAAGTAAGTGTCACTTCTTTTGTCGTCAAGTACACTTCCTTCGGCACATCATCTCTTCTGGAGGTATTTCAGCAGATCCTGCCAAGATCCAGTGTGTCAAGGATTGGCCAAGACCTCCCACAGTGAAACAGGTACGGTCATTTCTGGGACTGGCCAGCTATTATAGACGCTTTATGCATGGATTCGCCAAGATTGCAGCACCCCTGCACAGCCTTGTGTCCAAAGCAACTCAGGGTAGACAATTCTTGTGGATGTCGGAACATGATGCCGCATTCGAGAAATTGAAGAACATTTTGACCAGTGCCCCAGTGTTAGGCTTTGCCGACTTTTCCAAACCGTTTGTACTAGAAACAGATGCCAGCCTGGCCGGACTTGGCGCTGTATTGTCACAAGACCAGGAAGGGCGCAGACGCGTCATTACGTACGCTAGTCGAGGACTGAGGTCATCTGAAAGAAATTCAAGGAGCTATAGCTATTTTCGGCTCGAACTGCTGGCTCTCAAATGGGCAGTAGCCGAAAAATTTAAGGATTATCTGATCGGTCAACAATGTGTCGTCTACACAGACAATCCCTTTGAGTTATCTAACAACAGCAAAACTGGGTGCAGTCGAGCAGAGGTGGGTTTCACAGATTGCGATGTTCCAATTTGAGGTGAAGTACAAACCAGGACGTATGAATGGAAATGCTGATAGTCTCTCCCGCAGACCAGGCAACACCCCAGAGCCAGAGGATGAAGAGGAAGTGAGTGAATTACTTACGGCAATCGCGCCATCAACTCCGCTACCAGGTTGTCTGCATCAAATTGCAGCAGGGTTTACAGATCGTAGCTCAGCCGCAGCAGTCGTCGCATCCATGAATGGTATCCTTGCGCTTCCTAGCCTCAGCCCTACAGAATTGGTGGCACACCAACATACGGACACGGTTATCAACGAGGTGATGAATTGTTTGAGAAACAATGAGATACCGAGCCATAGTGGGGGACAGTCCGAGTCCAAGCAACGACCACTACTCCTGCGCCAACTGAAACGACTGGTCATTGGAAATGACGGCATTCTTCGACGGAGAATTCATGACCCGATTCATGGTGAGATCCTACAAGTAGTTCTACCTGAAACCTTGAAGGAGCGTCTATTGCAGAAAGTACATGAACGACCCGGACACCAGGGTATCGAACGGACACCAGGGTATCATCCAAGTTGCCACATGAACAGGTACAATAAAAGCGTACCTGAGATACAACACATATCAAGAATCTTTAGATTCTTGGTATGTGCTTTAGAATAGGTTAACCGAAAGACTATGCTGTGAAGTCATGTGGCTCTGTCAGTGTGTCGGCACCTCTTCTCACTTCCCTTATATGTGTTGTAATTTTAACCTGTATATGGCGAGATTCTGCTGGTGGACGTTTCGTCCCCGAGGCTCGCCCCTGTACAGACCTTTTGATCTTTGATATATGTTGGCATTTGTGGGAAGTTGATGCTGGGTCGACATCGGGCCTTACAGACTAGTCTTTTGTGTTAAATGCCGTCATTTTCATCTGACTACAATACAGCTCACCCTGTCTAAAGGTCTATTGGCCTCGTATGTTGCAGGATATCGAATCAAACTGCCGCAGCTGTGAGCGTTGTCAGGTCGCAAAACTTCCTCAACGAAGAATGAAAGTTCCTCTGGGAGCTCTGATTGCAAGACGACCCTTGGAAATTCTAGCACTGGAGTTCACGGTGATTGAGAAGAGCAGTGATGGGCGAGAAGATATCCTCGTCATGACAGACGTATTCACGAAGTATACGCAAGCAATTCCGACACGTGATCAAACGGCACTTACCGTAGCGAAATGCCTCTAGAAGAAGCGGTTCACCAAGTTTGGTGTTCCCCTCAGGATACACTCAGTCCAGGGACGGTGCTTTGAGACAGACATCATCAAGGAACTCTGTCGATTATATGGTATGGCCCAGAGTCACACATCGCCCTATCACCCACAGGGCAATGGGCAAGCAGAACGTTTCAATCGGACATTCCATGATCTGCTAAGGACTCTACCACCAGAAAGGAAACGTCGCTGGCCAGAACATCTAGCGGAACTGCTGTATATCTACAATGCTACACCAAATTCGTCTACAGGACTTTCACCTTATTTCCTATTATTTGGACGTGATCCAAGATTACCGATCTACTTTCTGCTTGGCACCCCGGAGAGTATTAACCATGCTTCTGATGATCTGAACCTGGGAGCTTGGCTCAGTGAACATGTTAAGAGATTGCGACTTGCCTGGAATAAAGCAGGGGAGCGCCTCCAGGCAAGAGGAGATCGACAAAAGGCAAAAACTCAAGTAGGACCCAATGCAACACCATTATAGATTGAACAACGGGTACGCATCCATGAGCATGGATGGCGTGGTCGTCACAAAATACAGGACTATTGGAAACCTGCAGTGTATGTGGTCATTGACATTCCGGACTGAACGTTCTGAGTGTCGGATCTGTCCACCTATACCAGTTTCAGATGTGAAGCCAAAACGTGATCAAGATGTCAACCGTGACCCTGTTAGGAGAACTGTTCCATTGGAGGAACAAAGTGACTCAGATGAGGACATGGTAGCCATTGTAGTTCCTGAAGACACTGACAGGGAACATGTGTTTGAGGAGGATCGCAGACCAGCTGTGGACAGTGATAACAGTGTTGATTTCGATGATGAATCGGTGAATGGGCCAAGCCGTCGATCAACTCGACTGACTAAAGGGCAACACCCGAATCCCTACCACGAGCCTCGATCAGTTCTTCGTCCGAGTGTGCAGAAAGTGACATCGGACACGACCAACCAAACTCTACCGCAGACCGAAAATTATCAGGATGCTATTATGGCGATGACCTCCCGTGTTATGAGGGAAGCTGGTAGGCTGCTACAGCTGGATCCACTATCCAACCCAGAGGATAGTTAGTGACCTTCACATTAAGACAAAGATGTTTTGTATTTCTTTTATACTTACTTGCTCCAGAGCATCTCAGATTATATGCTCAGTTCTGAACTACTGAAGAGCACACTCTAATATGGTATCATGATGAGAACTACGATACAAGCTGTATTATTTTATATATGTTTAATGCATTGTTTTGAATGAATGTCACTGAGGACAGTGACCTGTCGCAGGGAAGAATGTGAGCTAGATGCCGATTAGTGTAACCTCCCTTGTATCGCTAAATTACATTGCTTGGTATCATCCTTATTACGGATTGCTCTCCCTCGAGTGTACTGACGTGACTACCGGTATGTTGGCGGGGTGATTTGAGATGATCCGTTTGTGAAATGCAGATGTGTGATGGAATGAAATAGAAATGTTATTGAAGTCTTCTGAGTATTTTTGGCACCCCAAACAATGTTAACCCGTCTCACATAATTGGCCAACCGAACTCTAGAGATTGCCTTCATGCTGTTTACAAGTTTAGAGTTACTTTCAGTTTCTTACGGTAAACATATTGTACGACGTTGTTGTTTTACTTATGCAGTGAGGTGAATTTTCGACTGATCGTCAACCTTTATTATGTAGGATTCATATCAAGTAAATGATGCACACACCAAATTAATTGCTCAATGTAATCAGTATGAATTAACGTGATCACAAATATATAATATCATTTTCAGTAATTCAGCAGTGTAATTGATTGATTTATAAGCCAATGTAATTGATTGATCTCTCAGCCAATATAATTCTGATTAATTTCCTGAATAATTGTCCTCCAGTTAGGTATAATATTTGGCGTGTTTCACTCATAGACACGAGTTAAATCTGTCGGCATTGCATCTCGATTACGGCATTAACTATATTGTTACGGTCAACTGGTGAGTAATAACAACTTCGTTGTATTACCGCTCAGATGATCGGTCAGGATGGCTGGTTAATATTTTATACTAGCCGCCTTTGATTATCAGTTCTGACACCACCGGTTTTCAACCGGAATTCTGTATATCTATGTTGAATAAAGTGATAATGCTGTTATGTAATGGAACAATGTTTTATTTCATGAGGTAATTTGTATTGCATGGATATGACAATAAACCAGTTCAATATTAAATATGGTAAAGCTCTCGTGAGGGTATCTGTTAATGTGGTCGTGTAATCTGTTTTCTGTGTTTGACAATCAGAGGGAATAACTCTGACTGGCCTGTCTGTGTGCCTCAAGCGGAAATCATGTACTCTGTCCCGCTGTGTGTCTGTTACTGATGGATGTGTGATTTGTTCTGACGTATTTCCATGTGAAGGCTTGAATGTTTACTTGTATGTCAGTTGTATTCCTCCCTCTGTGCCTCCGAATTATTTAATGCTTGCTGAATTCGTCCAGGATCTATTGAAGATCAATATACGACAGACCCGTACTTGCGCGTTTCTAATGTATGAAAATAATGAGCTTATACAAGTAAGGGATTCTATTCGTGGTCGGTTCTGGAAATATACCACCGGGTAGTAAGTGAGATCTTCAAACCCTCAGGCATTAAACCCCTGGGTAAGAATAACTCCTGTTCTCCGTAGGTATAAACGATGATTTACTGGATCACACCTGTATTATTATTACACCACCGGGTAGTAAGTGAGATCTTCAAACCCTCAGGCATTAAACCCCTGGGTAAGAATAACTCCTGTTCTCCGTAGGTATAAACGATGATTTACTGGATCACACCTGTATTATTATTATACCACCGGGTAGTAAGTGAGATCTTCAAACCCTCAGGCATTAAACCCCTGGGTAAGAATAACTCCTGTTCTCCGTAGATATAAACGATGTATACTGGATCGCCCCTGTATTATTATACCACCGGGTAGTAAGTGAGATCTTCAAACCCTCAGGCATTAAACCCCTGGGTAAGAATAACTCCTGTTCTCCGTAGGTATAAACGATGATTACTGGATCGCCCCTGGTCGGCGGTAGCTCTGTATATAGAATACCCTGTTTAGCTCAATTCAAAATAACTTTATTGTTTATTTTATTTGCCGGGGTCGTATATTGAATCTGTTTATTTCCATATGTCCCGTCCTTGTCCCTGCGCTTTATAACGTGGTGTATAGATCTCCGGGCTGTCTAATGACATTTGAATGTGTCAATGATTCATGAAAACTCGACATGAACATTCTAGCCTATAGCTATTGAATGTGTGTTCCTGTCCAGTGTTCATCAATCACGACTTCAAAGAACTTCCTCAGCATGTGGTAAATCAGCTCGGGGCTAACTCGGGGTGTCAACTCTGGGTGACACTCGGGGTCTCAACTCTGGGTACCAACTCTGGGTGACAACTCGGGATGGCCTCGGGGTTTACACTTTGGAGTGGCTCTTAAACCAAGCCCATCATCCGTACCGTGATTATGGGTCCTCGGAGTGATTTCCTGTGTAGGTAAATAAGTTGTGCTGTGCTCACGGTGTATTGGACCGCGCAGCTGACTCGGTAGCAACCAAGTGACGAACTCCTTACTGTCAACGTAATTTATACTTTCCCGCTCGTGCAACGTCAGCGCCACCTATCGGAGTTCTGTGCACTTCCATATTCTGGAAACCTCAGTAGAGCTTACCGTCATTACTCGCTAAACTGAAACTAATTGTTCGCAATCTTAGCCGAATAAGATTCTCAATTATCAAAGATAGCTATTTCAATCATTTATAATTAATGACAATCCACGAAAAGTGCTCTAAAATCATCTGAAAGTTGGTTCATGAGTAGAGCCTCGATCTTCCAACAACATGGCAGTCAGCGTGTGAATATCCGGTTCATCCCTCATGTAAGAAGTCACGAGAGAAGCTATAGCTACATGTTCTGACATTCAGGGGTGGGTGGGTGGTGGGGCGATGGTTAGGTGGTAGTTTGAACTAATATTTGATTTGGTGGAGTTAGTTCCCTTCACATGCTACACACGACCAAGGTGGCGCTGATTTTCAATCAATACACAAGCTGGTTCCCGACTCAACCACGTAGGTGGGCTACCTCGACAGACTCAGAAAGATGGTTGGAACTCGGAAACAGCTTAGGCCAAGATTTGAAAAAATATGAATCCTAAATATGGGTGCAGAAAGTGGTGGGTACTGTAATCCACTGCAAAGATTATCTCAACACAAAGTACATGACAAAACAAATCATCTGCTCAAGAGACAGGTAGATTCTCACGGATAACGTACAACAACAACAACAACAACAGGTACTGTACACCGCACGTAGATCTCAACAGAGCGCCGAATCCCATCATGTTTTTGTCAGCTTCACTGTGTTATCTCCAGCGCTAAATTGCTGGCATCGATTTGGGGTAATAAACTATAATTGACAAAGGATGTACATGTACTGCAACTTGTATTATCACTCTTGCCCCATACACACGACCCTTTCTCTTCTTTTGCAGTGTAACTGCATAACTTGAGGTATAGGCCTCTCTGTAACAATGTAGCTTCGTTAGAGGCTTTCTCTCTTTGTTAGCGTAACTGCTTATGTCCAGCATGTCCAGGGATAAATCCTTGCTCTTTTTCTGACAGCGTAAATGCGTAAGTTCAGGTGTAGCTCTCTCTCTGTGACAGCGTAACCACATAATTTTTGTGATGAACCATCTCTTTTTACTCAGCGTAAATGCGTAACTTCATCAGACTCTTTCTCCCTTTCCACAGCGTAACTGTGGACATAGACCTCTCTGTGAACATCTAACTTCGTTAGAGTCTATCCCTCTTTGTCAGCCAAACTGCTCTTCTTCTAACAGCGTAACTGCGGGTGTAGACCTCTCTCTGTGACAGCGTAAGTGCGCAATTTCACTGATGGACCATTATTTTGTACTCAGCGTAAATGCGTAACTTCATCAGACCCTTTCTCTCCTTTTGCAGCGCGTAACTGCGTAACTTGAGGTATAGGCCTCTCTCTGTGACAGCGTAAGTGCGTAATTTCACTGATGGACCATTATTTTTTACTCAGCGTAAAGGCGTAACTTCATCAGACCCTTTCCCTCCTTTTGCAGCGTAACTGCGTAACTTGAGGTATAGGCCTCTCTGAGACAGTGTAGCTTCGTTAGAGGCTTTCTGTCTTTGTCCGCGTAACTGCGTAAGTCCAGGGATCAATCCTTGCTCTTTTTCTGACAGCGTAACTGCGTAACTTCAGGTGTAGGTCTCTCTCTGTCACAGCGTAAATGCGTAATTTCACTGATGGACCATTATTTTTTACTCAGCGTAAATGCGTAACTTCATCAGACCCTTCCTCTCCTTTTGCAGCGTAACTGCGTAACTCGAGGTATAGGCCTCTCTGAGACAGTGTAGCTTCGTTAGAGGCTTTCTGTCTTTGTCAGCGTAACTGCGTAAGTCCAGGGATAAATCCTTGCTCTTTTTCTGACAGCGTAACTCCAGGTGTAGACCTCTCTCTGTGATAGCGTAAGTGCGTAATTTCACTGATGGACCATTATTTTTTACTCAGCGTAAATGCGTAACTTCATCAGACCCTTAAGCTTTCTCTCCTTTTGCAGCGTAACTGCGTAACTTGAGGTACAATGTATAAGCCTCTCTGTGACAGTGTAGCTTCGTTAGAGGATTTCTCTCTTTGTCAGCGTAACTGCGCAAGTCCAGGGATGAATTCTTGCTCTTTTTCTGACAGCGTAACTGCGTAACTTAAGGTGTAGGTCTCTCTCTGTGACAGCGTAATCACATAATTTCAGTGGTGAACCATATTTTTTTACTCCGCGTAAATGCGTAACTTCGTCAGGCTGTTTTTCTTTCCACAGCGTAACTGGGGATATAGCTATCTCTCTTTGTCAGCGAAACTGCTCTTCTTCTAACAGCGTAACTGCGTAACTCCAGGTGCAGACCTCTCTCTGTGATGGCGTAAGTGTGTAATATCACTGATGGACCATTATTTTTCACTCAGCGTAAATGCATAACTTCATCAGACCCTTTCTCTCTTTTTGCTGCGTAACTGCAGGTGTAGACCTGTGTTTGTGACCGCGTAACTGGTTTTCTATTTTGTCAATGTAATTGCGTACCTCCAGCTGTGGACCTCTCTCTGGGACAGCGTAACGGCGTAACTTCGTCAGAGAATTTCCCTTATTTGTCTGTGTAACTGGGTCTAGGGATAAATCCATCCTCTCCCTTCTTGGCGTAAGTGCGTAACTCCAGTCCTAAATCCCTTTTATGTTAGGCCATTGTCACTTGATTGGTTGTTTAGCATTACGGTACCTTGATTTTTTAAATACGCATGATAGATGCTAAAAATTAATTATTATTAATTATTAAATTGCAAACAAGTTGTATACGAATTTGAAGAAAATGAGTAAATATTATTCATGAGAATGTAAATCCCTCATATATTTTAATTATTTGCCCTCAAAATGTAGATGAGGGCTGGTCATGTAGATGAGGGCGGGTCATCCAATCATGTGACAATGGCCTTTAGCGTAACTGCATAACTTCAGCCCTGAATCCTTTCGTAACTGCGTAACTTTCTCAGATAATTTCTCTTCTGCTCATCGTAAATCACAGCATAAGCTTACAGTCAATAGTGCATCAACAGTAACCAGGGATTATCAGATATAGATCTTTAATGATTCTGAATAAATTCAAAATGGTCGCCAAGTGTGTTTCCGAACAATCAGAGAAAACTGGTTCTGTCATTCGTTGTCTCTTCATGCATCGATGATATTTACCAAGTTTCATAATGAAAATTAAACGTTTCCAAAGATATAGATCATTAATTATTTTGCATAAATTAAAAATGGTTGCCAAGATTTCTGTCCAATCTTTATTGAAGCCTATTCAACTTCATCAAAACGTACTATTTCATCAAGGTAGGTCAACGAGGTTACGCAGTTACGCAGTTACGCTGTCATAAACAGAGATCTATATCTGGATTTACGCAGTTACGCTTTCAGAAAAGAGGAATTGATTTACATGTATCCCTGGACTTACGCACTTACGCTGACAAAAAGGGAAAACCTCTAATCAAGTTAATGCTATTTGTGAGGAGCAAAACAGAAAGGGTCTAATAAAGTTACGCAGAGCAAAAATAAATGGTCCATGAATGGAGTTACGCAGTTACGCTGTCCGCATGCAAAGACGTTCACAGCTGAACTTACGGAGTTACGCTGTCAGAAAAAGATGTCTATGGTATACCTAAAATTACGCAGTTACGCTCTCGAGTCAAGGAGAGGTCTAGAACCAAGTTACGCATTTACGCCGAGCAAAAGAGAAAGGGTCTGACAAAGTTACGCAGTTACGCTGAGCAAAAAGGAAATGGTCCTTCTATGAGGTTACGCAGTTACGCTGTCATAAAGAGAGATCTATATCTGGAGTTACGCAGTTACGCTGTCAGAAAAGATGAATTGATTTATCCCTGGACTTACGCTGACAAAAAGGGAAAGCCTCAAATCATGTTATGGTACATGTATTTGTGAGGAGCAAAACAGAAAGGGTCTAATAAAGTTACACAGAGCAAAAATAAATGGTCCATGGGTGAAGTTACGCAGTTACGCTGTTCGCATGCAAAGAGGTTCACAGCTGAACTTACGCAGTTACGCTGTCAGAAAAAGATGTCTATGGTACACCTAAAATTACGCAGTTACGCTCTCAGTGAAAGAGAGGTCTAGAGCCAAGTTACGCATTTACGCCGAGCAAAAGAGAATGGGTCTGACGAAGTTACGCAGTTACGCTGTGAGTAAAATGAATTGGTCCATCACTGGAGACCAGCAGAACTTTACGCTGAGAATAAGAGAAAGAGTTTGACGAAGTTACGCAGCTACGTTGAGGAAATAAATAATCCATCTCCGAATTTACACAGTTACGCTGTCAGAAACAGATGTCTACGGTGCACCTAAAGTTACGCAGTTACGCTCTCAGGAAAAGAGAGGTCTAGATCCGAAATTAGGCAGTTACGCTGAGCAAAACAGAAAGGGTCTGACAAAGTTACGCAGTTACGCTGAGCAAAAAGGAAATGGTCCTTCGACGAGGCTACGCAGTTACGCTGTCATAAAGAGAGATCTATATCTGGAGTTATGCAGTTACGCTGTCAGAAAAAGAGAGGGTTACAGCTGGAATTACGCAGTTACGCTGAGAAAAAGATAAATTAGGATCTGACTTGAAGTCCTGCGTTGTACTGTACTGTACTGTACCTGTATAGTTTCATCATGAGGCCTACTCTATAGTATGCTCCGTGGTGTCATCGACTGAGAGAATGCCTTGTGTATTATGAGCAACAATATACTATAATTGTAATATTGATCTGAAGTCCACTGCATGGCTGCCATTTCCATGTACTGCATGTACCAGCACTCCCGTGACTTCTTACATGAGGGAATGACCGAATTTCCCGACCAGAAATTGTGCATAACTGTAAATTTATCAAACATCAGAGAAAGTTATAACCATATGACAACAGGGTGGATAACTAGGTCTATCAATTAGCAATTTATGATAAGTGGCGACAAGTATAGGTACGTATTTATCATTAAATCGAATGAAATCTGTTGCAGTAAGCACTGTCAAATTACAACAACAACGACGATGTGAAACTGGAACAATGAACATTTAATCGAACAATTATAAATACGAGAAAATAGTACATATATCCACACACAAAATATCCAATTGCCACACTACTCCCCCCTTAAATGTTGACTCTCCTGAGCAACATTAATTTAACGTTAGAAGCAATTCTTATTTCAAACATTTCTTTGGCATTTAACAAAATATATATATATATGTAGCGATTGGTAAATTCAGCAGTTTAACAGTCACTTTTCCATCCGGGTATTAGTATTTACAAAAGTGTGAGTAACTGTAAGTGTTCATCTTGAAATGGTGCCAATGTTCATAAAATGCTCCGAACCTGCTTATACAAAACACAATTTATCATTATTATTATTTTACTGTTCACTTCTTCTACATTTTGTAGGTTCGCCATGGTCATGGGTTCGTCGACGCTCTGGACTCGGACTTCTGGCCCGCTTTCCATGCATTGGCTGCCTGATCCATGGTGGCCGATAATATGTGCTCCTTGGTCGATAAAAGGTGGGAAATGGGCGGTTGAGCGATGGGTCCCTCTCCCAACGACCTTTGGGTGGTGGTGGACGATCCTGACGGGAACGACTGATCTCCGACCTGATTCTGGAGGTTGTGCTGCTGTCCTGGTCGTGGCCGCTGCTGGCTGTGATGTTGTCCAACACTATGGGGGTATCTGATGTCGCTGATTTTGAAGGTGTCGATGTTGAAGGTGGCTTGGCTATTTTACCAGTTGGGGTCTGTTTGGCGGTGGAAGATGATGATGATGGTTTGCTTGATGAGGAAGTCTTCTTTGGTTTCGAGGACTTAGCGGTTGCTGTCGGGGATGTGGGTTTTTCGGAGCTTGGTTTGGTGGATGGAGCTGATGATTTTCGTGTAGATGAAGATGTCGACGGTTTGGAAGATGATGATTTCGCTGATTTTGAAGTTGTCTTGTCTGGTTTGTTGGCATTGTGGTGTCCTTGTTCCTGTGTATCTTCTGTCGCAATGTCAATGTAGGTGGCTGCAGGCTGATCGTTGGGTGTTTTGTAAAGTGGTGTTCTGGTTTTTGGTGAGCTGGATGTTGTTGATGTAGAGGAGAATGAAGAGGTGGAAACATCTAGTGTAGATGGCTTCTGTTTCTGTTCAAGGATGTTGATGAATCTGCGGAATACATTTGCCTGTTGGTTCAATGCAGCCGCCAGACTGGCCTGTGTGTCCAAAGTGGCTTGGTAGAGTGACCGAAGCATACATAACTGTTCAGTCTGGCCAGCATCGATCCTGTTGGCAGCTTCTGTAATCACCGAAGCTGCTCGGTTCATCCTCGTCAGCTCGGTGGTGTGCCCGTTGATTGATTTGACCAGGTCGCTGATGTTGGCACTAAGTTCGGATGACTTCCGACTGTTGGCATTAAGGATGCCCACGACCTGGCCAAAGTTGATGTTGGTGGAAGTCAGCTGTTGGGTGACGGCCTGGAGTTCCCCGTGAAGTGCTGGTGGTGATTGCAACTCCTTGGAAGTGATAACATTCTGAAGCATAGCCTCCAAAGATGCCAGTGGGACGCAAGGTGCAGAACAGGTATGTTGGACTACCTCCGCCTGGTGACTGACTGGTGTCCTGCAACTCCATTCGTCCTCCCCTGTTGGCACTGGGGTCGAAGCAGCAGGCAGTGGATGATAGTCTGGCAGGAGTTCTTGTAGCTCATTCTCTCTGGCGTGAATCTCAAAGGGCTCCTGGCTGGGCGTCGATGTTTTTGCCGGGGAGGTTGTTCGTGGGCCGAGTTTTGACGGATGGTAGACAGGGACGATCGTGTTGTGGGTGAGTGGGTTTGTGTCCAGGACCAAGGTGTTGATGTGGTCTTCATCCTCAGCTGTGATGGAGTCCACTGCCCTCTGGAGTTCTGTTATGCCGTTTACTTGGTCTCGAATCCTGGGGTATACCCGCAAAACCTCCTCGACTGCGGCCATGTCACACGGTGGGGCAGTGGCTCCATCTGAAGGCTTCTGGGTGGGGACGGTGACTGACTTTAGGGGCTTCTTTGTGGAGGCCTGGTCCTTCGTTTTGGGTGGGCTGTCAGTGGCTTCCCATCGTAGATCTTTATTGACTCGTCCTTCGACCATGCAGTAGCGTCATTCGGCTTTAACACAAACTGGATCCTTGTCCCTCCTACGTCCTCCACTGTGGCTTGTTTTGGGTGTTTGTGTTCTAGGTGTTTTTTCATCTCATCCGATTTCATGGCTATTTTATTACATATATGGCATGTGAAGGGGGCGTTGGATCTGGGGGTATGGTTGGTCACGATGTGGCGGGTCATCTGCTGCTTGTCCCCGTCATATGTACACTTGGCGCATCGATAGGCAGCTCCCCTCTTACCATATGCCTTAATTGCCTTCCCGGACATTCTGTTTCTGTAATAGCAATGGTAAACAATTGTAAGTGGTACGTATTTTATTTTATTCGTGTTCATTTTATTTTGTGTTGCAGCCACGGGACCCTGTGTCCTAGTGTTCATTCTGTTTGTTTTGATTTTTGTTCTGTTGTTTTTCTTCACTGCATGTTGTATTGTATTCCCCGTTGTCAGTTGTTTAAGCGTTTTGCGTTTGCCAGTGCTTTCTTTGCCCATTTCAATGTGCATGTCCCTTCATATGGTTTGAGTTTGTTGAGGTGTATAACCCTGGTTTTGCCTGCTTCGTCCATTTGAATTACATAATCCAGGTCATTTAATTTCTTGATGATTAGATGAGGTCCACTGTATGGTAGTGTTAGTTTTGAGCTGATACCTTTCTCTCGTTTTTCGTGATAATACCAGACATAGTCACCAGGTGTGTAGGTATGGGTTAATGTTTTCCCATCGTAAGTTTTCTTTTGGCGCTTGGCGGCGATCTTGAGACGTTGGCGGGTGATATCGTGGGCGTGTTGTAACTTGTCACGAAGCTCGTCAATGTATTCCCCATATGTGGTCAAGTTTTCTTGATCATCTGGACCAACAGTACCAAATATTACCTCAGCTGGGAGTCGTACTTCTCGACCAAGCATCAGCAAATTTGGAGTCACGCCGGTACCATCATGAGGGGTAGCTCTGTATGCTGCTGCCAAACATCCTACGTAAAGATCCCAGCTTTCTTGATCATCCTTGATGTAAGACCGGATCATTCGTACTAGTGTGCGATTGAAACGTTCCACTTTTCCGTTACATTGTGGATGCCTAGGCGTCGTTCGAGTCTTCCGAATCTCAAGTAGCCTACAAAGTTCTGTGAATACATCGCTTGTATAATTCGATCCTTGATCACTGTGCAAATCTAAAGGACAGCCATACTTACTAATGACTTCATTTAGAATGACTTGCGCACATGTCTCTGCTGTTTGGTCCGGTATTGGAAATATCTCCACCCAATTGGTAAAATGGTCTGTTGCAACTATGATGTACTTATTCCCTCGTTCCGTCTCTGGAAAAGGCCCTAGAATATCCGTTGATAGCCTGTCCAGAGGGGCTCCCACTCTCATATCTCCAAGAGGTGCTCTGGGTGACTTTGTTGGGGCTTTGTTGGCTCCGCAGGTGTCACAACGACGAATCCAATTATCTACACCCTCTCTGAGCTTCCACCAGTAAAATCTCTGTAGAGCCTTCTCGCTAGTCTTTTTACGACCTAAGTGACCTGCAAGGATAGACCCGTGCATCTGACTGAGGACAAGGTCTCTCATACTTCTCGGAACCAGAAATTGCCAGTGACTGCCAGTGGCATCCTTGCGTAGGAAGTTTCGGAAAAGTACTCCTTCCTGTATAGTGAGGCTGTCCCATGAGTTCCAGTAATGTCTTGAGGCTGGACTCGATGCACATACGTCTGGTCCAGAGGGTCGTTGACCATCCTCAAATGACTTTAATACTGGTCCAATATCAGGGTCCTCTAGTTGCTTTTTTCTCAGTGTTGACAAAGCATAACCCTGCATCCATGGAGTTCGGTTTGCCCTAATGTTCCTGTGTGAATAATCTTCACGGGTTCCATTGGGTTGATCTATGCTGGAGAAGCTTCGTTGATGTTGGTTATTCACCTCAACCCCATCACTTGATCGACCTACCTCGTCGAATCCGTCTGTGACGTGGTTATCCATGGTAATAAAACTCCGCAGCAACATTATCACTTTCCAAGTCTCCGTGCGCACGATGCCTACCATTCTCCTCAAAAATCCACCAGGGTTCATGTTTACAGTGTCGACTGACTGCTGTCCAACCACCGATGCTTCTTGTGGGTTTACTCTTCGTAGTTCATGTGGTGCGAAGTCCACTGAAGTACTCTGCATATCCGAGGTCCGTTTGCGGCATTTCAGGCAGGGTCCACACTTCAATGGTTCCTCTTCGTCACATTTACATAGTCTAGGTTTTGGACAACGGGATAAGGCGTCAGCGTTCTGGTGGCGCTTTCCTGGTCTATACTCAATTTCGAAGTTGAATTCTGATAGAACCTCAATCCATCTGGCTATCCGATTTTTCGGTTCCTTTAGGCTAAACAGCCATTTTAATGCTTGGTGGTCTGTCCTGATAAGAAACTTCCTTCCCAAAAGGTAATGGCGGTAGTACTCTGCGAAGAACTTCACTGCCAGTAGCTCTTTGTCCGTTACACAGTAGTTCCGTTCAGCTTTGTTAAGGGTACGGCTTGCATATGCAATGACACGCTCTCTGCCATCTTGGATTTGTGAGAGCACTGCCCCTATGCTTACATCACATGCGTCCGTGTCTAGGATGAAGCAGCACCCATCTTTGGGATAACCCATGATATCTGAACCTGTTAGTGCCTTCTTCAAGCTGTTGAATGCCTCTTCGCAGCTGGCAGTCCATTTAAAAGGAACGTCTTTCTTTGTTAATTCTGTGAGTGGATGTACTATCTTTGAGAAGTCTTTAACCCAGCGACGATAGTAGCTTCCTAGACCAAGTATACCCCGGACTTCTGTGACATTTCTTGGTGTGGGCCAGGTCACAATCTTCTCTATGTTAGTCTTATTTGGGCGGATTCCATCTCCAGAGATAATGTGTCCCAAAAACTCAACTTCCCTTCTCATCAGATGGCATTTGGTCGGCTTCAGTTTTAGTTTAGCTAGCCTGATCTTCGTTAGCACTTCCTTAAGTCTGTGTGTGTGCTGTTCGAATGTGTGTCCAAAAATAACGACGTCGTCCAGGTAGAGAAGACAAGTTATCCATTGCAATCCCGATAGAGCCAGTTCGATACATCTCTGGAACGTTGCTGGTGAATTGCAAAGACCAAAGGGCATTTTTGTGCACTCAAATAATCCATATTTAGTTACGAATGCTGTTTTAGGGATGTCTTCTGTTTTGATAGGCACCTGATTATAGGCAGAGATCAGATCAAGTGTCGAAAACCAAGTTGCTCCTTCAACTGCGTCAAGACAATCCTGGATTCTTGGTAGCGGGAATGCATCTTTCTTTGTTACCTGGTTTAGACGTCTAAAGTCTATGCATGGACGTACAGTACCACATTTTTTCCTCACCAAGACGATGGGTGAAGCCCAAGGGGAAGTTGATGGTCGTATCGACCCTTGTTTCTGTAGTGTTTCCAGTGCCTTTTTATCCTCGCCTGCAAAAGCCATGGGTAATCTTCTGGGTGGCTGTTTTATGGGCTTCGCATCTCCAGTCTCGATGGAGTGTTCTACTAAGTCCGTACATCCTATATCAAATTCATGTTTTGAAAATACATCTCCATACGCTGTTAAAATTTCAGCAACGGCGTCATGTTTAGTGGATTCCAGTCGGTGTATTGTCTCAATGTATAAATCTTTCAGGTGTTCTGGAACTCTCATTTTATCTCTACTAATGGTATCGGGTGTACCCAACGCTTGTCGTGTGACACCTCTTTCGGGTTGAATCAGTTGAATTCTTCTAACCGCATGAGTGTTGTTATCTTCTGCTTCATTTTCCTTATCCACGAGGATTTTAATGTCTGAATCCACAGGTTCGGCGTAACCGAGACATGTTTGTTGTTTAACTATCCTTGATTCCTTGTAAGTGTTGAATACCCTGACCTTGATATTTCGGCTTTTCCCGATATCGACAAAACAGGGGGCTACCACTAATGAGTGTTTTTCGGTAAACTCCGGAGAACCTTCTATTAATAGCCCCGTTTCTGCGTCTTCTATATTGGACTTGTTAACCACTGCATCAACTATCATCTCGCACATTCCGGGTATTTGGGTATCATCTGCGGCCAGTACCTTTTTAAATTTTGGTATCGGAATCTGTTTGAGGGGTATTACTGTGTTATTTAGGATCATTTTCCCTTGGCTCAAAATTATATCTGCAGGTCCTTTCAGTAAAATATCTGTTCCTAATAGAATTTCGTCCTCTATATCTGCGATGACCAATTCCCGTTTTAGACTTAGAGGCCCGAGAGTAATATCAAAAGTTCCTTTGCCTGTGTAATTTAGTACTCTTCCATCTGCACAGGATATTACACCACGTACTGACTTGTGTACCTTAGGGCGCTGTGAATGGGGAATTTGAGAAAATATCCGATCAGAGACTATAGTTCGTGTGGCCCCCGTATCCACTGTACTGTTCAGGTCCCCTTTAATATATACGCCATCATATTTAGGGATTTCTCGTCTAATTGAATCGGGAGGTTTTCCATGAATATTGTGGGGTATACTTGTTTCTGTTTCCATAGTAACCTTGGGTTGGCCATCGAGATGAGGGATCGTCCCTTGGCCTATTGAGCCGATCCCCTGAAGTTTGGCTGCTGTGGAGTATTCCTGGTCTCTGTACGTGGATCTGTAGTCCTACCATAGCTGTGGTAACTTGAATATCCTGTCGTCCTCGGGACAAATTGCTGTGCTCTGGGATTCAATTGTTGCCGTGGGCTGTTTGGACAGTGTTTTGTATAGTGTTGCCCCTGACAGATGAAACAGCCAGTGAAATTTGTTCTGGGTCGTTCTAACCCGTTTCTATTATTTACGTTTGAATTTTGTTGTGAAATGGGTCTTTGGTTAAGGTTTTCTCTTGGCCTTTGCTCTATTTTCTCCACTCTATCGTTCAGTGAACTCATCATTATCTTCAGTTCATCCTTAAGCCCCTGTAGTTGGCGGGTCATTTCCCCGTTATCCGATTTATTGTTCTCGGAGTTCTTTTTATTTCCCCCTTTCTGCGTATTGGGCTTTCCAGAGTGTTCCATGTGTTCTGATTTTGGGCGTGATTCATCAGTCATCTCCTGCTTTTCGGCCCCATACTTTACCAAACGGGTAGGTTTCTTTGAGTTATTTCCACTTCTATGAGTTTCCTGGAAATTTACGACTTGATATACTGCTTCGTCGATATCTTTCGGTTCTTTCACGTATTCTACTTGGAACCGTGTAGTTTCGTCATGAAGGCCATCCAAAAATCTTCGCAGTAGATCTTCACGTCGAGTAGCGTTATCTCGATTGGCATAAGCCTTGTCGTATAAGCGTTTTAACTCTGCCGCGTAGTCCTCTATTTTCTCGCCATTTCGTTGGTTCCTATTACTGAAAGCGGCCCCAAACGTTTTCGGTGTCTCTACTCTCCTGAACCGATGGCCCAGTTCGTCGACGAGAGAGTCATAATTACCTCGGACTGTTTTGGATAGTTGGCCATAGACAAATTCCCCTGCCCGCCCTTGAAGTCTGGGTAATATTTCCACTAATTTCTCGTTTTTATTCCAACCTCTGATTTTGGCCACATCCTTAAATCTATTGTGCCAGACCTCCCATTTTTCCAGACCGGTAAATGAGGGTAACTTCGCGCTTGACTGTCGGGGTATTCCCATCCATTTATCACTCCCCTTTCTGCTGTGTGTAGATCTACTATCGTCTGAATCGTTTTCGCTGCTGGAGCTATCATTTGTCACGGGCGGAGTCATCCTTTTTCGACTTCCTGATCGCCTTGCTTCTTGTGTGATTTCCCCATTTCTTGTTTTATTTCTCTGGGCTTCCATATGTCTGTCGCGATTATCCGATATTTCTTCTTTGCTGGTATTGTATACTGGAGTAATGCCATCTTGTGGTAGCTTGATGTTGGAGATAGCTTCCGTTACCGCCCCTTTAATCATCGTGGTTACATCTTGCATTGTTCCACGCAGAATATCGTTTACAATACCCGTTACTTCCTTCCGAAGACTGCCCATGGGCTCATCGAGCGCTACTGTATCTCCTGAATTTAACCCCATGTTTCTCATCATTGTTGTATTTGGTGTTTGTGGACCTATCAGAATATTTTGCGCCCCCTGCGTTTCTGTGTGTAATTGTATTTCTGGGAATTCAGCTTCACTCGTATCATCCTCAGATGATGCTACGTCTGATTTGGTTCCCCGTCTACTGCGTCTTGGTCCTGGTGTCTTAAAATTTTCCCCGTTGTCGATCTTTATTTATCCCGTTTTTATGTATACCGTGAAAATGTGCAGACATGGACGTATTTTCCGGGCTGGGTAAGTATCACTGGATTCAAGGTAAGTATTGAATCTCACTTCTCGGACACCAAACTGTTACGGTCAACTGGTGAGTAACAACAACCACTGGGTGAAATGTGCCAGTTTCCGAATTCGGAAACAGGGCGGAAACTGGGTGGAAACAACCGGATTCCATCCAGTTTCCGCTCAGTTTCCGCATAGTTTCCAAATTGTAAACTGGATAGATACAAGATGGAAACTGCACGGAAACCATGGAGCACCCCAAGCGGAAACTGAGCGGAACCCAGGATTCCGGAGGTGCGGAATAGTGAACGTGTTACACTTTCCAAGCTGTTTCCGCCAAGATTCCGCAGCGGAAATTATGCGGAATCTGGGCCGGAAACAGGATTGAAACCGGTTGGAAACTGTAACACTCTGCTGGTTTCCGCACTGGAAACAGCGCGGAAACTGGCTGGAAATATGAAAAATCCAAATACAGCTGTGCGGAAAATAAGCGGAAACAGGTTGGAAACAGACCGTCCTTAAAAGGTTTCCAACCAGTTTCCGCCTACTTTCCGACTAAGTTTCCAAATTGTAAACTGGACAGAAACAAGACAGAAACTGGGCGGAAACCATGGAGCATGCCAAGCGGAAACTGAACGGAACCCAGGATTCCGGAGGTGCGGAATAGTGGACGTGTTACAGTTTCCAAGCTGTTTCCGCCAAGATTCCGCAGCGGAAATTATGCGGAATCTGGGCCGGAAACAGGATTGAAACCGGTTGGAAACTGTAACACTCTGCTGGTTTCCGCACTGGAAACAGTGCGGAAACAGGCTGGAAATATGAAATATCCAAATAGAGCTGTGCGGAAAATAAGCGGAAACAGGTTGGAAACAGACCGTCCTTAAAAGGTTTCCAACCAGTTTCCGCCTACTTTCCGACTAAGTTTCCAAATTGTAAACTGGACAGAAACAAGACAGAAACTGGGCGGAAACCATGGAGCATGCCAAGCGGAAACTGAACGGAACCCAGGATTCCGGAGGTGCGGAATAGTGGACGTGTTACAGTTTCCAAGCTGTTTCCGCCAAGATTCCGTAGCGGAAATTATGCGGAATCTGGGCCGGAAACAGGATTGAAACCGGTTGGAAACTGTAACACTGGTTTCCGCACTGGAAACAGCGCGGAAACGGGCTGGAAATATGAAATATCCAAATAGAGCTGTGCGGAAAATAAGCGGAAACAGGTTGGAAACAGACCGTGTCCGCCTAGTTTCCGACTAAGTTTCCAAATTGTAAACTGGACAGAAACTGGGCGGAAACCATGGAGCATGCCAAGCGGAAACCGAGCGGAACCCAGGATTCCGGAGGTGCGGAATAGTTACAGTTCCCAAGCTGTTTCCGCCAAGATTCCGCAGCGGAAATCATGTCGAAAGTGGGCCGGAAACAGGATTGAAACTGGTTGGAAACTGTAACACTCTGTTGGTTTCCGCAATAGAAACAGAACGGAAACAGGCTGGAAACATGAAATACCTGAATAGAGCGGTGCGGAAAATAAGCGGAAATGTTAGTTTATACAAAAGAAAAGTCAGTGGTAAAATGTTCAATATTTATTTACATTCAGATTGGTATACAGTTCTTTGATCCTGAAATATCAGTGCATTGGAGAATAAGATGTCAAACCAACAAGTTAACAATGGATGATTCTGGCGCCATTCTACTCTAATGTAAACACATTAAACTAAATACTTTCAAGGTGAAATGCAAAGGTTCGTCTACATCACCTGATATTTGCAGTAAGATTGGAGAAATAATGTGTATATTAATTTCATTTCAGTTTTAAAACATTTGCTTAAGCCTAATGAAGTTAAAAACTAAAAAATGTAAAGCTGTATTATTTACGAAATTTCGATCCGTACATGATTACCTCCCCCTGGGGGCGCTGCGATACGTGACGTAGCAGTGGAACCAGCAAAGTCTGCACAACATGATGTAGCTGCATTGTATGGAAATACCTCACATAGATAAGCTAGGCTATTGCTCACGAAGCCTTTACTTGTGTCATTCACGTTCACTGAAACGTATCACAGGTTGGTGATCATTCGCTATGGGGGATAAAAGAAAAAATCGGAATTTACCAATCTATATTTCCGATTCTCTCGGTATGACTGTCGCCCACGGCACCTGCAGTGTCACTGATTCTATCGTTGTCTGAAGGTTCTTTGTTCACAATAGGTTCGTGTTGGTAAGGCAGGGGCACCCCTGCATTAACCATTGCCGTGAATTCTTCTTAATTCCTCGTCAGAAGAAGAGGAAGAAGTGTAAGAAAATTCCTCTGCATCACTGTCGTTGTCTACATTCATGTTAGCCGCCATTTTTTTCTGGTGGAAAAGCTCCGAGTCAAGGGGAGATAAGCGATGCCATGTTTTAAAGCCGCTGATCATACACGTGTTTTATTTCTCTTTAAAAAATAAAACTTATCACCAGATTTCGTTCATTGATGGTTGTATAATTTATTATCATCATAAAAAGAAAAAGGGAAATGCTTTTTTCTTACTTTTAATACCTTTGCATTTCACCTTTAATACGAAGCTGCGCATCAAAAAACCCATACATTCATAATGTATTCAATTTGAACCAAGATGTCAGGGACACCAAGCAGTCAAGTCACAAATATACAGATTATCAAAAGTTTTCCAATTTGAAATGACCCCTAAGATTTCCGTCCAATCAGAGAAACCGGTATTCATTACATAAATTCCTTGATGCATCAATATGATCAATGATGTATACCAAATTTTACATCGTGCATTTGAACAGTATCAGAGATAGAGATCATTAATGATTTCGCATAAATTAAAGATGGCCGCCCATCCTTCCCGCCACTCAGAGGAACTGATGTGGTTATTCAATGAAAGTCTCTTGATACATTGATGCTGTGCACCAAGTTTCGTATAGAACACTGAAATGGTATCAGAGATATACATCATTAAAGATTTTGCATAAATTAAAGATGGCCACCAAGGTTTCCGCCTAATCAGAGAAACCAGAACTGTCATTTGTCGTCTCTTGATGCATCGATGATGTATACCAAATTTTACATCGAGCACTTGAATGCCAGAGAACGAGATCATTATTGATTTTGCATAAATTAAAGATGGCCGCCAATCCTTCACCCCACTCAGAGGAACTGACGTGGTTATTCATTGCAAGTCAGTTGATACATTGATGCTGTATACCAAGTTTGTTGTAGAACACTTAAATTAGATCAGAGATATATATCATTAAATTTTTTGCATAAATTAAAGATGGCCGCCTAGGTTTTCGATCAATCAGGTCCTGATTCAAAGTATCTGGATGTATACCAACTTTCATATAAAACAACTGAATGGTAACAGAGATATGTATCATTATCGATTTCGCATAAATTAAAGATGGCCTCCAGGATTTCCAGCTAATCAGAAAAGCCGGTTTGGTAATTCATTTAAAGTTGCTTGATGTATCGATGATGTATACCAACTTTCGTATTGAACAGTTGAATGGTTTCCGAGATATGGATCATTATCCATTTCACATAAAATTAAAGATGGCCGCCAAGGTGGATATAAGAGATGACACGGGACGACTGGTGGCATTCGAACGAGGAAAAGTGGTGCTGACACTTCATTTTCGACAAGCACGTGCTCCCCACTTTGCATAATGAAAGTACCTTACGAGTGCGATGCACGCAGCTATATGGACTATTATGCCCAACAGGCCGGGGGTGGCTTTCCGGTCTTTAGCGGTGCACGCATGCAACGAGGACATGGACTGGGCAACATACTCGGCAGCATCGTCAAAACGTTCCTGCCCTTGGTGACGCGTGGGGTGAAAGCAATCGGCAAACAAGCGGTACGCAGTGGACTGCAAGTGGCCGGTGATGTCTTGGGGGGTACGGCACCCAAAGAATCCTTGAAACGGCGGGCCAAAGAAGCGGGAGGCGTCTTGGTGGCCAAAGCACAACGCACCGTAGGGAATAAAAGAGCTGCCCCGCCGAGACCACGCACCAGTCGACGACCGACCCAGCGACGACGCACATCGAAGAAGACAAAGGATATCTTTTCTTAAAACATGTCCTTAATCCACGCCGAGTCCTGCCCCTCCACCAACAGTGAATTTGATTTGTGGACCGTGCCGCCCACACAAACCAGTGTCGAACAAGGATTATGGGTGGAGCATCTCCCGCTCTCCAGCATCAACGAAACCGGGCCCATCGAGTTCACCATCAGTAATGCGGATACGGCCTATGTGGATTTAGCCCATACATACTTGTATGTGAAAGCCAAGGTGGTCAATGGAGCTGGCACCAGAATCGTTGACCAAGCAACGGTGGGCCCGACGAATCTCTGGCTGCACTCGATGTTTCAGCAGGTGGATATTTTTCTCAGCGACAAACTCATCAGTGACTCCACCAACACGTACCCCTATCGAGCCTACATCGAGACACTGTTGTCGTATGGCCGAGAGGCTAAAAAATCTCAGCTGACAACCGCTTTATTCTACAAGGACACGCCCGAGCACATGGACACGGTGGACAATGGGGGATATAACAAACGGAAGGCTTTCACTGCGAACAGTGCCTCGGTGGATATGATGGGTCGACTGCACGCAGACATGTTCATGCAAGACCGGTACCTCTTGAACAAGATCCCCATCAAAATCCGACTGATACGGGCGCCTCCGACCTTCGCCTTGATGGCCACTAACGTAGAGGGGCATGCAGCGGACTATAAGATTGTCATCCAAGACGCAGTCCTGTATGTCCGAAAAGTGAAACCGAATCCAGCCGTTCAATTGGGACACATGAAAGCCTTGGAAACAAAACCAGCCCAGTACCCTATCCGACGTGTACAAACCAAAGTGTTCTCTGTGCCTGCTGGAAATATGGGCGCCAACAAAGAAAACCTGATCCTGGGGGAACTACCCAAGCGATTGATCCTGACCTGTGTGGAAAATACCAGTTTCAGCGGAGCCTACCCAGAGAATCCGTTTGACTTTCAACATTTCGGCATCAATTTTGTGGCCCTGCATGTGGATGGACAACAGGTCCCAGCCACGGCCTTAACACCGAACTTTGGACGGAGGAATTTCATTCGAGCCTATCAGAGCCTGTTTACAGCCACCGGTCAAATCAACCAGGACGAAGGGAATATGATCAGTCGGGAAGACTACGCGAACGGATACACGTTGTTCTGTTTCGATCTAACCCCCACCTTAGAGAACGACCATCAGCTGGCCCTGGCCAAGCAAGGCAACTTACGGTTGGAAATCCACTTTGCACGAGCCCTGGCGACCACCGTCAACGTGATCCGCTACGCCGAGTTTGACAACATCATTCAAGTGGACAAGGCTCGCAACGTGCTGTGTGACTTCTCCACCTAACATGGATACAGACAAGATAACCACCGTGCTGAAGAATGACCCAGGGACACCCAGGTGTTCGCCCGAGATGTGTTCCCATTAGACCGTATGTATCCTGCTGCTTACGTTCTCAACACGGACCCGATGGATCGACCCGGTGAACACTGGGTGGCCGTGTACTTGACAGAACAGCAGGGCGAATACTTTGACCCGTACGGCCTGCCACCCCTCCATCCCGATTTAACAGACTTCATGGATCAAGGCACAGAGACGTGGTGTTGGAACAGTCAAACGTTGCAAAGCCTGACCAGTGGCGTGTGCGGACAATATTGCTTGTTTTACCTGTACCATCGATGCCGGGGAAGACCCTTATCTACCATCGTACAGATGTTTGAAGAGTACCCCAAGGCCGAGGACCGCGATGTACTCGTCTATGACTGGGCCGCCCATCATTTCAATGTACAAGCCCCGTTCTGGGCTTAAGTTCTTTCAATGTACACACGCCCGCTGCTCTGGGCTTAAGTTTACAAGCCCCTTGTTCTGGGCTTCAATGTGCAAGCCCCTTGTTCTGGGCTTCAATTAATTACAAGCCCCTTGTTCTGGGCTTCAGTTTTCACGTGGTTGTTCTCACGTTGTTGTTGTTCACTGAATAAAAAAAATGAGATCTCAGCAAAAAACCCTGTCTTGTGTGTTTTATTCATAATGCATCAATGCCCAATGTGGAGATTCAGTCAAACTGAAATCAGTGGTGTAGGGTGGGGCCAAAATGTAACCCATCAAGGTTAGAATGCAAGAGCACTATAGTAAAATAGAGAGCCAATGAAATCAGCCCGCAGACCAAGTACGTGTTTTGGTCTAGGTTTGGAGCGGGCATTTCATTGAGGTGCGTGTATACGGTGAGTGAAGACTCGTCCAACACGTATAGATTATGTTTATGACTATAAGTTCTAGGTAACCCATCAAGGTTAGAATGCAAGAGCACTATAGTAAAATAGAGAGCCAATGAAATCAGCCCACAGACCAAGTACGTGTTTTTGGTCTAGGTTTGGAGCGGGCATTTCATTAAAGTGCGTGTATACGGTGAGTGAAGATTCGTCCAACACGTATAGATTATTACTATAAGTTCTATGAACATAATGCATGAAACTGGTTTTGAACACCGTATTAGCCAATCAGTGGCCTAGAATGGAGCCAAAGCTAACCCATCCATGTCCAGAAAACATTACCCGGGTGTACAAGAACCCGGATGTAGGAGCGCACATCAGCGAAAGCACACCGTGAGTACCCCAATTCGATTGGCTGATTGTTCGACCGCTGATTGGTTCTTTTTCTCGACCGCTGATTGGCTCTTTTTCTCGACCGCTGATTGGTCCAAATGGAACTGCCCATCTTTTCCAGGTTCATCTAGAATCCCCTTTTTTGTGCTCAAGCTCTGACTATAGCGATGCCGCAACATTGTCTCATTGGACATTGGACCGTCTGACCTGGAGGTGACCTTTGACCTTTTGACCCGCGCGCGCGGGCACTGCCGGGGATGACGCGCGCGCTGCGGCCGGAGAACCCGCGCGCGCGCTGCGGGGCGCCGGGGCGGGGGCGGGAAAACACCCCGGAGGGTTGAACGTTGGAACTCTTCTGGGTTTGGAGGTAGTTTTAGTGAAAACCGAAAGTGACGTCTGTGCGCAGACCCACCAAACCACGTCCGAAGGTGAACGCCATTGTGGGGAAAAAAACCCTCCAGTACATCAACACACACAAACAAGTCTAGACATGTACCCAAGGTCACGCCCCATTCACCCCAACCGGAAGTGACGTCACAACCCCCACGTGACCTGCGCAGCAGAATGGATACGACACCCTAGTGTAACCCCTCACCTAGGCTTCACATGGATACCTCACTCGATCCCATCGGCCCATGAGAAACCCCGCTCGAGCCCAAAACGTCTATGTTCATACCCTTGGGCCACCGCGCATGCGCAGAATGGTGACAACGCCCAAGCCGCTAGTCCAGTCAGATGCCCCTTCACCTAAGCTTCACTTTGATACCTCATATGACCCCATTGGACCATGAGTAACTCCCCTAGCTCTCAAAATGGCTATTTCCATACCCTTGGGCCACCGCGCATGCGCAGAATGGTGACAATGCCCAAGCCGCTAGTCCAGTCAGATGTCCCTTCACATAAGCTTCACATGGATACCTCACTCGACCCCATTGCACCATGAGTAACTCCCCTAGCTCCAAAATGGCTATTTCCATACCCTTGGGCCACCGCGCATGCGCAAAATGGCGACAATGCCCAAGCCGCTAGTCCAGTCAGATGCCCCTTCACCTAAGCTTCACTTTGATACCTCACTCGACCCCATTGGACCATTAGTGGCTTCGCTAGCTCCAAAACGGCTATTTCCATACACTTGGGCCACCGCGCATGCGCAGAATGACGCTATGTCAACCCCACACCCAGCCCATCAGATGCCCCCTCACATAGGCTTCACATTGATACCTCACTCGACACCACTGGACAAGTAGTAACTCCCCTAGCTCCAACACGGCTATTTCCATACCCTTGGGCCACACGAGTTGTCTTCCTTGCGTTCTTGTGTGCCTCGTTTGCTCCCTTGCGCCGCCATTTTGAACCCACCACCACCACCCACAGGGCGCCATTTTGAACCCACCACCACCACCCACAGGACGCCATTTTGAACCCACCACCACCTCCCACAGGCCGCCATTTTGAACCGACCACCACCACCCACAGGCCGCCATTTTGAACCCACCACCACCACCCACAGGCCGCCATTTTGAACCCACCACCACCTCCCACAGACCGCCATTTTGACCACCCCACACCCAGCCCATAAGGTGCCCCTTCACATAAGCTTCACTTTGATACCTCACTCGACCCCATCGGACCATTTTATCTAGGGACTACTTTTTCCCGCGACCGAATCACCGCAAGACATGACCGCATCACCGCGGATGAATACATCTTTGACCTGGGTCACGTGATATGCAAATTTGGAACTCTCCTGTGCTGGAGGTAGCTTTTTGGTCAGAGGTCAAAATACTCGCTTCTCATTGGCTGTGTGACCTCCACGTGATCTCCACAAAATATGCAAATTTCTGAGGTCAATAGGACCCAATTTGCTTGCTCTATACTACTTATGTAGCTTAAGGATAGGTATACCCTTAGAGGCAGTTTTTGCACCCCCGTGACAATAATAAACTATATATTTTATGAAAGCATACATCATAGGGAATCCAACTATATGATTTGTATAACTGACGCTGCTACTGTGTAGAACATATTCCAATTTAAAAAAATTAAAATGAAATCAATAGCGTCCATTTTTCAATTGAAATTTCATGAAAACTGTTGTTCTTGTTTCAACTTTGATGGTATACCTTGGTAGGAGACGATTCGGACTAGTAAACTTAACTCATTTTTTTTAAATTTTTGCCTGGTTTTGTTTTTATAACTATTTTACTCAAATAAATTGAAAAATATGTACTTTTTTACGGTCGTTTGTCTTAAAAGTTGGATAATTAAAAAACGAAGCCGAACTTCCGAACTTACAAAAAGTGAGATAAAGGTTTCTAGATCACCTTATAAGTAACAAGCATGCCAAATTTCAAAAGCGTAGCATGGATACTTTTCGAGAAATAAACGTTTGAATTTCGGATTTTGTACAAAAATGAAAGGCTAGTGTCCAGCTATGCATCTGATGAATTAATCTCTATTTTTTGCTTGAATTCTATTGTCAAATACATTTTTAGTCTGTCTAATGGGACCTACTCGAGTTCCTGTTTATTCTGGATAACTATTACACTAAGTTTTTTTCATCAAGTCGGTTTAAAGTCCAATTTAAACTTAAAAACCTGCTAAACTTGTTCACACTTGTGTAGATTACTTCACGGCGGGTGTCTGAGTGAAGTGTCACTGTCATAATTAGAAACAAAAATAAGGATGTTTGCATGGTTTTGATCAGAAGGAGGTACATTAATGTAAATAAGTAGGACTAATAGATAATTAGCTTACCATAATACTGCGGAAATGAGTTTTGGAAAGGGAAAGGTTTTGGCATGAGATCATCCAGAACCACCAAGGTGTCCGGTTCCAAATGGGCCAGGTTAGGTGGGCCTTCCACGAACGTGATGTGGGGCATACGCTGCCTGCCATTCTCCATAACACCACACGACTCGGGCAATGGGTGGGGTGATCATGCTGTCGGCGTGTTGAAGGAGATTCTGGACGAAGTGTGTTTTGCCGGAACCCGTCGGTCCTGCGATGACGCAAGTGAAGGGATGCTGCCACCGAGGGTCCATGGTTCGAACTGTATGCGCTGTCGTGGTAACCCGGTCTTGTAAATTTGGTACGAGTGAACTGGAGTGGTGGTGGTGGGTACAACGTCGGTCGTCGTTGTCTGTTCACTGTGAGGCATGAAATCCGGTGGGTTTTCAGACGTAGTGGGTGTACTTGGTGTAGGTGTTGACTGTATACTCGGTGTAGAGCTCGATGTGGCTTGTACACGTGGTTTGGTGGTGGTGATGACTGGGCTCGTTTCGATCACGGAGGTGACTGGTGCTATCTGTAGACTGGTTTCACTGTCGCTCACAGCTGGAGTTCTAAGTTGGTTAAGTAGGCTACGTCGTAAACCACACCTCCGTACAACAGACTCAGCAGGGTTAGCAATATCACCGCAAAGCCCACTTGCATTTTGCGCGTTTTGGGAGACGCTGTGTCCAGAGGCAGCTGCTGCTTGTCCATAGCACCGTGGTCGAACGTGGAATGAAGGATGACGGTAGTGGTGTCTGGCTTTATAGTCGTTTCACCTGGTTGGCCGCCACTCAGGTATTGAAGGAACTGGGCCAGTCTTGCCATTTGACGAAATGAAACAGTTTGCCACGCCGACGTTCCGTTTTCAAAATCTGCTCCACCTTGTAGTAGTCTTGCTGTGTTTTTACGACAGGCTGTAATTCCGTCTCGTAAAACGTCCCTAGCAACGGTTCCCCTTGAAGATCTTCCAGTTCATAGACTCGCTGCTGTCGGGGTAGGCGCCGTTTAATCAGGAAGTGCTCATCGCTCCAGTTGGGCAAATAACTTTTCTCAAATTGACCTTTGACTTTACTGATCCGTACAGGGTCCCCGACCTTGTACACCGCCTTCGTCGTTCGCTGCGATTGCCTGGGGTACAATACACGCCGGACTTGGGCTTCATTGTGTTGGGTCACGGTAATGCGGGCTCTCTCTATACTCCGGTGATAGGCTCGATTGTAACCACTCACAAGTTTCGGGAGAACATCGATGTACCGCCTTGTATTCTTATAGGTGAAATATTTATACATGCGGCCTTTGAATGTCCTGTTGAAATTTTCCACCACGGAAGCCTTGGTGTCGTTGTACGTATGGAAGAAAAACACCTTCTGGGCTTTCAGAAACTGTTGGAACGGTCTGTTGAGGAATTTCGTGCCTTCGACGGTTTGCAAATACATGGGTTTGCGCCCGGTCTTGAAGATGTCCTTGAACGCCGCTATGAGATTCGCCCCCGGTTTCGTCCGGATGGGTACCACCCACGCATACTTCGACAGGATACCGATGCACGTCAAGATATACCGATTCCCATCGTTGTGTTTGGCAATGGCGCTCATATCGACCAAATCCGCTTGCCGTTGGGCATCTAGTCCTCCCACGATGACCCGGTTCCGTAGAAAATGGCGACGGACAGCTCGATGTAAGGTATAGGTGTCTTGTTTTCTTAACCAATCTCGGACTTGAGCACGTTGTATCCTGGGGTTTGGCCGCTCGATAGAGAGCCGTCAATGCACTATAGGCCGCCGGACTGTCGGGACTGTAGTATAAGTTATCCAACACCTTCTCCCAGCTCTTCATGGTGACAATGATCCTGGCTCTATCGTTTATTTATAACGGGTATATCTTGGGTCGGAGTTTCTTTCTGATTTTCTTCGTTGGCTTCTGTCAGTACATTGTCCATGGTAAATGACCAGTCCAACTCGTCTGATGACCGATCTTCCTCCGTAAGTACTTGATCCACATCTACCACGGCATCTTCCAATGCAGACCATAGATCAGGGTGAAGGGTAAAATGCACTGTACCCTCATCTAGCCGAGCCAATTGAGCAAAGAAGGGGCCGCGTCGGATGTATACATCGTAACACAAGTGAATGAGGTCGCCGTCCAGTTCACCAGACAACATCCGTTTGAATTTACTCCAGCACTCCCGAGACAAATTAATGTGAGCCGGGCACGGTTGTGTAGGGTCCGCATCACAGATGTCTCCCACCTCCTCCATGATATCGACCTGATCCGCATCAACGTGCAGGAAAACCTCGGGGGTCAAGCTGGGATACGCCCGTAATATATGCCCCGTCATGGTCAGTACGTGAATGGTACCAGATTTGACTGTCTCTCGTATTTATAGGGAGGCCCCCTTGAGATCAAAGGATCGGGTGGTCATGTCACTGGGTTGACTGAGTCTAGCCGGATAATCAATGGTATCGTCGTCTGTCTCCGCTTCATTGCTAGACATTCGTTCATTGGGTTCTGCCGCCGCTTCTCTCAGGGCACGAGCCCACTCTAACTGAACAGCTGACCGCTCGTCCGGTGTAAACAGCTGGTCCACTGTAGGCACCACTTTCTCGAAGGCTGTCCACAGATCGGGGTCTAGGGTGAAGCCTCGCGTAGGGTCTTGGTAACGGCCCAGGCGTGGGAAGAAGGGTCCACGGTCTACGTAGATGGCATTATCTATGTGGATGAGGTTTCCGTCGAGCTCACCGCTCAACACCCGTTTAAATTTGGTCCAGCCGTCACGGTGTAGCGTAACCGTATTCGATACGGTCTCAACGCGCGACCACCAAACATCTCCACGGTCTTCCACGAGGGTGAGTTTAACTTCATAGACGTGTAACCCCACCCGGGGTGTAATGGGGAGGATGGCTCGTAGAATTGGTGACATGCTTGACCCAATGACGAATGGTGAATGACACACACTCTGACTGTCTCTCGTATTTATGGTCAGGTCCCTCGGTGACATGGTTGAAGCAATGACGAACCAGCCGTCGCTGGTTCCGGCGTGAGCGCTCGTGGTCCATAGCCCGAGCATCAAGGATGGTTGTCATAGTCCAGTAGTGGTAAGTGATGGCACACCTCTCCATCGAGTGCACACTGTCGAGGACCGCTTCTGTGAACGCTTTCATGATCTGGCGTCGCCCCTCCTTGTCGTCGCCATCTGCAAACATGGACCGAACCACTGTTCTGTAACCCGTGATTGAATTAACCACGGTCGCATGCTGTAAAATGCAGTGACATAGGGCTGGCTCTCCGTCATGGCTCTGTAACCGTAGAAATGAAGGTGTGGGATCCAGAGAGACGTGTTTTATAGACCATGTCACTTTTATACACCTACATAGAAGTACCCGGATGGACGCGCGCACGTCAAGAACCCGGATGTAGGCGCGGACGTCAACGAAATGCTAGTACCCGGATGGACGCGCGGACGTGAAGTACCCGGATGCACGCGCGGACGTGAAGTACCCGGATGCACGCGCGGACCGCGTCGAAAGCCTACCGTGGGGACTCCAAGTCCCCGTGGCATGGAAAAACCCGGTGCTTATCGATTGGCTGATTGTTCGACCGCTGATTGGTTCTTTTTCTCGACCGCTGATTGGTCCAAATGGAACTGCCCATCCTTCTCAGGTTAATCTAGAATCCAACCAAGCTCGTAATTTTTCCTTCGGGGAGCCAGGTGTTCGGCACGTGAGCTCACTCACGCAGACACGTTGGCACCAGACCAGGTGTTGTCCGGGTACTTCTATGTAGGTGTATAAAAGTGGGAATTTTTAGGGCATTGCTGCATTCATTGACCTGCTTCATCTCACCAGCCTGAGCCTACCTGACCAGCCTAAGCCTGCCTCACCAGCCTGAGACTATCTGACGAGAGGAGCTACGGCACTGTCAACCACCAATATGTTCACTTGCACAACTTGCCAGAAGCAGTTTACTCGCTCAGAAGATTTGCGACGGCACGAGTCCTCCATCCACAACGGCGCATGGTATACTTGTATAACCTGCGCACGGTCATTTAATCGGGAGGATCCTTTACTGCGCCACGAACGCTCATTCCACGAGGGCGCGACGGAAAAATGTAATGAATGTGGTCTCAACTCTTCAAACGACCCAGTCAGTTAAGACGGCATCAGCGTTTGATTCATGGGGTCTCTATGGTTTGGGCGACAACTTCCCGACAAAGTGGCACCAGGAGGGTCAGACGCAGTGAAAATGAGCCCGGGGAGACGAATGCCACTGGTGATGCGATCACAGAGAGCCCGCCTGTACCCACAGTTCAGAAGAGCCTAGATATCCAGCCAGTCCCTAGCATTATTGTTGCTAGTCATACGCCTGACGACATCGAACATTTTCTGTAAGATGCAGTGGATGTTCCTAGCGATCTGTTACAGGACGCCCATCCAGTGAGTGACATCTATCAGCACCAATGGCCCATGATACGGCACGTTTTCCACCGTGATCGCCCTATTCCAGATATCTACAATTTCCCACTGACCGACCTCACCCTTCTACGCAGCTACGTGGAAGCCATCTCCAATGACTAAGCTACGGTCTTCAAATTGAATGTCGCTTCGGGTACATCTTACGTCACAAAGAGACTGACCAGTTACGGTATTATTATGCCAGTAATAACAGCCATGTGTTTGACCAGCCGTTCACCATCATTAACCGGGCGTCGCTAGAGACGATGCTGGAGAAACTGGACACCGTGGATCCCTTGAGATGGGCACATCGTCAACGCCCCAACACACAATGGGTCGTAGAGAGGGTCACCAATGTTACGTTCTTCGTTACCAAGCTGATCGACCACCCCCATCGGCTGAATGCGTCACCCTTGCACTGATCTATAGCATAACATGCCGTATATACTCTCTATGTCTACATGCTGATCGTTGACTTGAGCTCAGTAAACATTAAATGTGACGGTGCGTTAAATAATAAAACATGGTGTTTGATATTTCAATTTGTTTTGCCGTGAACATCCTAAACAGACCCAGGGCGGCTCCCCCAGTCTGGGTATGATGTAACATTGGGGATAATAAACTGTATAAACATTGCTGAACTTGTTGTTATTCACGACAACCGCTTTCCGCTATACTTGGATGAAATATATACCCCGATGTGATATAGTGCCCTTGCACACTTCCGAAACTTCCCTTTAGCCCGCGCGCGTGCTCGCCCGAATCACCCGCGCGCGCTGCGATCGGGCCGGGCCGGGGAAAATCCCGGATGTTGAACATCCGGATTGGAACTCTTCTGGCTTCGGAGGTAGTTTTAGTGAAAGCCGGAAGTGACGTCTGTGCGCAGAACCCACACCACCCAACCACAACCATGGACCCCAAGTGGTGGGTCAAACACACCCCCACACATCCTCAAAATGCCTGCTTTCTATACTACGACCAGACTGCGCATGTGCAAACTCTTGAACACGGACGAACCAGGAGTCCAGTCGGATGCTGCTTCACGAGAGCTTCAACATAAGACCTCCGACTCCATCGGACCCATAGTGACTCATGTCGGCGCCAAAATGTCTATTTCCATACCCTTGGTCTACTGCGCATGCGTAGAATGACGTCAGTGTTACGTCACATCCACCCCGTCGGATGCTCCTTCACGAATGCTTCACATGGATACCTCACTCGACCCCATCAGACCATTAGGGGCCTACCTAGACCCCAAAACGTCTATGTCCATACCCTTTCCCCACAATTCCCTGTCTGTGCATGCGCAGAATGTTGAACAAGAACAACACTCTAGTCCAGGCGGATGCTCCCTCATGAGCGCTTCAAAATAAGACCTCATACGACACCATAGGATCATTAGGGGCTCACCTCGATCCCAACATGTCTATTTCCATACCCTTTTCCCACAATTCCTGCTTGCGCATGCGCAGAATGACGTCAGTTCCACGTCACATCCACCCCGTCGGATGCTCCCTCTCGAATGCTTCACATTGATACCTCACTCGACCCAATCGGCCCACTCCTGGCCCACCTAGACCCCAAAACGTCTATTTCCGTACCCTTTTCCCACAATTCCCTGTCTGCGCATGCGCAGAATGTGGACAACGAACGAGACACAAGTCCTGGTGGATGCCCTTCACGAATGCTTCACTTTGACACCTCACTCGATCCAATCGGTACACTAGGGACCCCTCTCGCCCCTGAAGATTGCCGGAGAATTTGGGACTACTTTCTGTCCGCGGAGGCAGACCGCATCACCACCAGACCGCATCACGGCGGAGGAATACACACGCCCGATTCACGCAGACCGGAAGTGACGTCATACAGGACTCCTGTGCATACCGCCACAAAATCTCATACCTGCGCACAACACTCCTGCGCACACCACTTTCTCGCGCATGCGCAGTGAGGCGCCATTAACTCGAAATCACCTATATATACTACTCCCCATGTTCTCTCTAATCACTTGTCTAAATCCATAGAAGAGCGCGTTGAAAGCTAGGCACGTATAATTCCTCAATACTTGCCATTTGTTACACACATACCCGGTCAAGAAAGCCTCAAACTGTTCGCGACCTTCTCCAGGTGGATACATGTCATTTCGTACCCAAACCGATTCGGCCCTAACCGTTTCGTACCCATTTCGTTTCGTACCCTAACCTTTTCGTACCCAGACGTTTTCGCACCCTACTCGGCCATGATTCATCTTATTGAATTTACATGTACAGTCCAGGACCACAAGGCTTCATGGGCCATACGGCTCTATCCGGCAATAAAACAACCTCTTCCCACTCACTAATCACTACTTTACCTAGTTTGGCAAATAAATTGATCGCCAAGAGGAGCTTATGTGTCTGCATTCAAACATCAACGGCCGATTGAATTTTTACCAGAACCGCCGCCGCCTTCGTACAGGTCACGTGATCGGTACGCTGCGATACATGCTGATCACGTGACCCGTACGAATAGTAATGAGAAATTCAATCGATTGCATGCAGACACATCAGATCCTCGTGGCGATCAATGTATTTGCCAAACAAGGTAAAAGTAGTGGTCAGATAGTGGGGAGGGGTTGTTTTATTGCCGGATTGAGCCGTACGACCCATGGAGCCTTGTGATCCCGGACTGTACATGTAAATTCAATAAGAGAAAGCATGGCCGAGTAGGAACGAACGAAGACTTGAAAATTTGGCTAACCATGATTCCGTGCTATCTGTGAGCCAGAGGTGAGATATTCAGTGCATCCATCCTATCGAGCCTTAGGATAGAGAGAATCTGCACCAAAAGCAATTATAATAGTCTCCCTTGCAGAGACCGCATCTTTACAGGATAATCCAGGAGTTTTTTTCCTCGGGCAATCCGTGATGAAGAGACCCGGTTTGTAGCAGTAGAAACAAAGGTTTTCATTTAATCTGACTGTACTTGCCATCGACCTGAAACCTTTTCCGTTGATCACCCTCTTTCATTTTTTAAGGTTTGTCCAGTCACACAGGATGGACTCATGGTACATGACATCCTAATTCACGGTCTGCTTGGGCTGATCACCAGCTCTGTGTTGCACACTTTTGCTTCCCTTTGGAATGATCCTCTTCCCACAGCTGATCACCTCGCGTCTAAGTTCCAAGAACATTTCAGACTGTTCCTTCACAACTCAAAGTATCTCCCGCACATCCTCACTGAACTGATCGGTTTGCATTTTTTTTGTGTTATGGGATTCAACAGGGTTCTTTCAGAATTGGCAAATCGCCTCAAGAGAGTTTCTTTTCATGTGTTTTACGGTCACCTTTTATCCCTGAAGCTAATAACCTGAATATCAAATCCATCATAGGCCAACGATGGCCTGACATTTCGAGCTGAGTCAATCCTAGCTAAGATTCATAGCGTCTCCCTTCCCTCAACGCTATGCCGACGACAAATAAATTTCCCTGGTGGTAACTCGAACATCTCCATGGCGCACTTATTATTACCTTTGCGCCCTATTGGACCTTCATTAACGTGAGAAAATGGGCCGCCATGAATAAAAATACAGAAATGACAGACTAAATGCCCATTCGTCGGTCAAAAATTAATTACAGACGTTAAAATTATCCCTATGGAGCCTCAAAATCATCTGAAACCGAGGGTCAAGAAGATGAGCATTTCCGTCATAATAGACCCCGTGTATACAGGGGATGATGATCACAACATCGATTATGGTATTTTTATTCATGGCGGCCCTTTTCCTCAAGTTAATGAAGGTCCAATAGGGCGCAAAGGTAATAATAAGTGTGCCATGGAGATGTTCGAGTTACCACCAGGGAAATGTATTTGTCGTCGGCATAGTGTTGAGGGAAGGGAGACGCTATGAATCTTAGCTAAGTCAATCCAGACATCCAGAGATGATTGAAACCGACAAGAGAGTTACGTATTGTGTACAGCAGTTGTTAAACTGATGGGCGGATGCATGTGACCAATCAAATTTCCTCAACTCTAAATTCACAAGCTGTTGATCAACAAGATCCATGCAGTAAAATGTTTCTCGTGCAAGTTGTTTATATTTATTCCGACTTGGGGGCAGGATGTTCAAAGCTTGCCTGTGTGGGTGCGAGCACGCGGGTGTCCAGACTAAAATATTTCACAATTTCGAGCCAGGAGCCGGTATCTTCCTAATATTCCGTCTCAGAATTTGATACTCCGAGCATGAAGCTTGTGTTCTCCAGCTTGACATTCAAGATTGCTCAGGAGGTCAACTCTTTCCTTACCTGAAGCAGACATATCAACATGGATCTGATCTTCTCCCACCAATTTTCAACATTGTTGGAGGCTGGATGCAATGAAATGACAATGTTTCTTATGTCTTTAGACACTTGTACCACTGGTTAACATGAAGCGGACATGGACTAGAGTCCGGAATTCCCAATACAACACTACTCTCTGGGTTGGGGGTTTCCCCCTGCAGTGGAATTTTGATCCGGTGTGACGGTTAAGAATGTCCTGAGGATTAGTGTCCCTTCTCATGTCCATCCTTAGTTGCAAATGTGGAGAAAAAAAATCCAAGGAGGATTAGAAGACCGGAGCCCGACACTTTTATACAGTGGACATTCTTAGCTGCCATATCCGGACCATCAGTGATCACCCATTCACTCGCTCGAACGTGAAGGTCCACATCCCCTGCAGTTATGGTGAATTACATTACAGGGGATGGTGGCCATCTTGGATTACACAGGAAATTGAAAAGCAATCCCAAATCTCTACCTGATGTCAAGAGACTGTACGAGTTTGAAGTGTTATCGATTAAATAGTTCTTGGGTTATTGGTTGGACAAGAAATGTAAAATGTTCAACTGCTGACAGTGCAAGATGGCTGATGGAGTGAGTGAATGATTTAACGTCGCTTTCAACACTATTTCAGTCATATGGCGACGTTGGTTCCTATTCCTTTCCACACCTGGAAACCACACGGGTAGGGTCCTATTCCTTTTAACTCCAGGGAACTCATGAGTGCTCCAGTTGGTCGCCTCTCATGACAAGCTCTCATTCGCAACTTCTCGGGGATCTCCGGTTTGAGATGTCCCTCGAAGGCATTTGACGCCATATTGAACTAGAGCGTGGTCACGTGTGTTTCGGTCGTCAGGGGCAAGACGGTACATCTTCGGAAAATTTATTACCTATACCAGGTTCTTAGCGTGACATGTACTTGATCAGGGCATCAATTCCACGAAATATTCAACCAAAATGTAATTCCGTAACAAAATTCAAAATTTCGGTTATGTCCTTCCTGGACAATTTTGCCCATGTTGTTGATCAGTCATTATCGCTCTTTCACATTTAATCGAATACACGTGCCTTCCCGGGGACATAACAACAGAATTCATGTGCTTCGGTCTGTCCTCAGAATTTTTTAGACCGAATAAAATCGAAACTTGTAAAATAGGAAAAATCGCAACTTCTTAAAAGATGGACCAAAATGTAATTCCGTAACGCAGGTTTGCTTAACCACATTTATCAATTTGAAACTTTACTTGATGGAAATCAGATATAATGTAGTCCAGGCGCTCAGGATTCGAATAAAATCAGGAATTAAATGAGAAACGTTCGAGTTTTGATGGAATATATATGTAACCTACACGTCTTCATAAGGAGGTTAATTCACTGTAATTCCGTAACGCGGTATACGAATGTCAGGTGACCAGGTAGAAAACAATTGTATTTCCCTTTTTTTCTCTCATCCTACAGTTCTTAGTAATAGAATTAGAAAAATGATATTCCAAAACAGATTTTCCCATGGGCGAGTAATAACAGGGGTTCAGAAGAAGAAAAAATATGGGTACCTTGTAATTCCGTAACGCTGGAATTGATGAGGGCAAGGCAGTTGCAGCATTTCTGTTCTTCATTCACTACATAGTACTGTTCACACGCCCTATGATATGTACTTTTGTTGCTATCATTATGCAAGTTTTGTTGTTAAAAAAATAAAACTGAACGTTGAACTTTATTTATGGCCTACTCGTTTGAAGCAGCAGACATACATGTAAATTTAGTTGACCTTGATTCTGCAGATCAACCATTGAAACGCGGAAAACAACGAATTACGTCAATTATACCATATTTTCGCCTGCATGTTGTCTGATCGTACTATTCTTGTTTATCTGATGATGCTAAACAATAACGATCTTGTGATCTTTGGGTTAGGTCATAAATTTTCTGAAGATGTACCATTTTGCCTGTCAGGGAACTGTCAGTGACGTCACGGGAATTATATCTTGCCAATACGTGGCGTGTGTACCATTTAAACTGATGGTTTTCTATTGAAACGTGCTTCGAATGAAAAGAATAAACAGTTTTTAGAATATCTGACGTAAATCAGAGACTCGCAGGGAAATATCGGGGATTAAGGCTTCCGCGAGAGTGATTGGGCTTCGGAGCCATGCGTATTAAACCGTTCCGGCGCGTCACATCTGGAGATTCATAGGAAATTCGTGTTGTCGTCCCCCGAGCGTAGAATCAGTCCCCTTCGTAGATTTCCGCTCGGGAGTTCCGAATGGACAAGCTCTCTGAGGAGTGAGTGAGTGAATATGATTTAACGTCGCTTTCAACTCTATTTCAGTCACATCACGACGTTTGGTTCCTAGTCCTTTTCACACCCAGAAACCACACGGGTAGGGTCCTATTCCTTTTCACACCCAGGAAACCCACTGGTGCCCTAGTTCAACAAGCTGAACCCTGCTGACATTTAATTTTGTGATATTGACAACGCGTTGTCAATATCACAAAATTAAATGTCAGCAGGGTTCAGCTTGTTGAACTAACTGGTGCCCCAGTTATTAGACTCTTACGACGAGCGCTTTGGAGAACTGAGACCTAATTCTTACCATGAGTGAGTGAGTGAGTGAGTGAGTATGATGCCAGGTCGCTTTCAACTATATTTCAGTCATATCGCGAGCTCGAGGTTGGGTCCTCTTCCTTTTCACACCTGGGAACCACATGGAGGAGTCCTATTCCTTTTCACACCCGGGAACCCCACGGGTGCCCCAGTCGACTCTTACGACAAGCTCTCTGACGGGGCTGAAACGTATTCTTACCATGACCTGGAGTGTGCACAATGACACCCCAGGTCAATTCCCGGGAGAAACACAGGAAGGAAGCAATCAGAGATTGCTCAATTGTATGCCCCCCCTTCCACTTTGATCCAACACTGCCCCGCCATTGTTCTGCATTTCTTTATTGGTTGGTGGAGGCCTAATTTGGATAATTATAAAAATTCTGTTTCAGTCACTTTTTTGCCATGCCTCACATAATACATATTCTAAGTATCAAGCAACAAGTGATAATACGATGCTTCGATGCAAGATGGTCGCCAGGGCTTTCACCAACTCCGAAAATTTGACCTGGTTATGAGACCTACATTCCTTGGGAGTATATTGTGGTGAAATTATGAAGCGATCAGTGAACTTTGAATTTTGCCCCCAATTCACTGTTTTTGGGGCAATTTCATACTTCAGGACCTATGTTGTCTGCTTTGGAATGTAACATAATATAGCCATTTTCCCGGTTCAAATCGGTTATGGAGTGAGATCCAGCTTGGACAAATAAATATATCCCATTCACTTAGGTTTAAACAAAGGGCCATAACTTTTGAAAATATCACCGAAAACAGAGTAACTTCACGCTGCATACCTATGGGTCACTGACCACATATCATGCAAATTTCATACTTGTTCATACAATATTAACCGAGATCCAGACTTACAAATCCCAATTCACAAAGATTTGAAGAAAAAGGGCCATAACTCTTGAAAATATAGGCGAAATGTGGAGAAACTTCACGCCGCACAACTACAGGGCACTGACCATATATCCTGCAAATTTCATAATTGTCCATACAATATTAACCGAGATCCAGCCCGGACAAGTTCCAATTCACAAAGATTTGAAGAAATAAGGGCCATAACTCTTTAAAATATATGCGAAACGCGGAGAAACTTCACGCTGCACAACTACAGGGCACTGACCACACATCCTGCAAATTTCATAATTGTCCATACAATATTAACCGAGATCCAGCCCGGACAAGTCTCAATTCATGAAGAATTCAGGAACAAAGGGCCATAACTCTTGGAAATATGAGCGAAACGTGGAGAAACTTTACGCTGCACAACTGTGGGTCACTAACCACATATCAATATTAACCAAGATACAGCCCGGACAAGTCCCATTCACAGAGATTTCAGAAAAAGGGCCATAACTCTTGAAAATTATAACGGAACTCGGAAAAAACTCAACGCTACACAACTACGAGCCACTGGCCACAGTCCATGCAAGTTTCAATCCTGTCCATGAAATATTAACCAAGATATTGCCCGGACAAGATATTCAGACGGACAGACGGACGGACGGACAAAGCGATCGCTATATGCCCCCCCTCTAGTTAGAGGGGGGGCATAATTACTGATGGGTGCCATCTTGGATTACACCAGTAACTGAAAAGCAATTCCAACTGTCCTTTCACCGATATCGATACACTCTCCATGCAGCCTTTGATCTCAAAAGAGCAACTGCTGGTCGGATACGTTAAATTACCGGCGTGTGTGCCAGGCATGGATTTTGATTCTGTAATTCCCACACCATGGTTGGCCTTCATGCACACATACTGATAAAACTTCTGGTGAAACATCACATGATTATGAATATTCATAAATGTTTTCCTACTTTCGTTTTCTAGATTCTGAAATGCCACTCAAATAATCAGACAAAATGCAGCAAATATGTCAAATATTCCTGGATTTATTCATAGAAAAACTGATGTCTTACATCGATGAGACCGGGGACATGGACTCGACATGGGATAGGATAAATCTTCTCATAGTTGATCGCCCTCTAAATCAATGAAATAACAAAGAAATAATGGATTATCTGCATGATTTCGTACCATTTTTTCATTTTATGCTGGGAAGTTACCATACCCAGTGTGTAAAAAACCTCAGTACAAATAAATTCTAAGTATATATTCAAAGAAAATTGATAAATTCATTGTCATTTCAGAAGTTGATTTTGATGCTTATATACCATGCAACCAGTACCAGTAATAATTTGTACCCATTAATGCTGCCCTTATATATAACTGACGGGTGTATATATTAATATGAGTCTTGTATGAAAAGGATCTTCAATACGTACAATTCATTTGCAGCTTTGTTGTGATATGTGACGTAATAATTTGTACAACCAGGTTAGAAGCATTTAAATGTAGCTAAGACTGAACAATAAATTCAAGGTGTAGCACAGTTTAGCCTAATTAGCAAAGTGTTATCTCCCTTGTTCCACTGATGCAGGGAAATTCCAATCCGTACCAATGGCCCTCATCATTAGTTATAGCAATTAAATATTCTCTTTTACCACAAAATCAACTATATACAGGATCGATCAATTCATACAGAAAATACAAACAATAGCTTTTCAAACACATTTTGGAATAGTTTATCAACATATTATTCAAAATAATTTGTGAGTGTCTGTGGTAAACTTCCCGGGCGCAGCTTTTCATACCTCTAAACCTTAAAGAGTGGCAGTTATTTAAGGGGAGATGACTTTCCGGAAATACGCTTGCTAATGAACGCTACATCCATAAACATGAAAAACTTGTTCGTTTCTCCATAAACTATATATATCATATCTTACCCAGAAATGAATACCTGACAGAGTATAAAGCCCTTTACCAACTATAATCATCAAACATCGTGTCAAAAATACAGATTCAACCATGACCACACAACATGGATATTTTACATATTACATTGTACCCTCATCTTACTCTATTGTTATGGTGGGCGATGTTCTGCGCTAAGTACTGATAGAGACAAATGAATTACGATTGCAAGTAATAAAGTAATAGTTGTTCAATCACTAACCTCCATGATCTCAAAGATATATATTTGTACAAATACAATGCCCCCGATTCTGGAAAACGTAAAATTCAAATAGCTACCTAAATTCAATGATGAACATGTCATACAGTAACGAACCCAACCACCAACATATGATACCATAGTTTTACAAAGTCCCTTACAAAATCTCCAGGGGTCATTCAAGTATTGCGTAGGCAAATAATGATTTTTTGACCCCCTCTCCCCTATGCAAAATTTAACCCAGCATAGAGGAATTTTTTTTTGATTTTTAGACTTCCCTCTCCCCGTGTACATAATAATTGAATGCCCTGCTATTATACACTGGATCAGCTATGGATTGTCACTGGTTGTCGACAGTGGCTTTAAGCAAAACAAGTCGTTTCTGGCCTTTTACCGCCTTTGAAACGGTGGTGTTTTCTATTTTTTTTTTTGGGAAGATTCACGAAAGTGATGTAAACCTAGCTAATATTACAACACATCTCCATTTTTTTTTCAGGAGACTGTTCCTCACCAGATGGGAGTTGTCTCCCTGTTTCTTAAAAAGTTATATATATGTTGGGAGTTGTCTCCCCCTGATCTGTGTAATTCATTAGGTCACAATAACATTGAATCGAATGATTAACTCCTAAATTAATATGTCCTGCCTTAAACCCACATCATTCATTTTCCAATACTATTTCAACAGCTAGCAGCCTTTCGAACACCCAACATTACACCACAGGCAAATTCAACGTTGTGAAAAAAAGAAGTGGTGCCATGCAGGATTCTGAAAGGCTCCCAAACTGACCAGAAACAAGACCTTTGTTTGCCACGCCCAATTTATATAATTAATTGTGACCTACATGTATAAACATTTGCATCTTTAGTCAATACGGTATGTTAGTTCATAGTTTGACAAATGTTAAGTATTAAAGTGAGTATGATTTAACATCGTTTTCAAGTACAATATTACATTATTGTTGGCATACAATTGTATCTTAGTTATGGTCACTCCAAATTTTAGCTAATTAGAACAATACTGTTGGCATACAAGTAAGTGAGCGAGTGACTCAAGTTGAACATCGCTTTCAACAATATTTCAGTCCTATCACGATGAACCAACAAGGCAACACCCAGCCAAGTTGCGTTCAATTGCTTCAATGTTGGCGTACAATGTATATTAGGTATGGTTGCTCGAAAGACTTAGCTTCCTATAAATCTTGTGATAGTTGAACGAATATGGCGGAATCCGATTCAATTATGTGTGATGTAATATCTGGGACTGTATAATAATGTGTTACTGTGAGAAATGGGACAAAATTGAATAAACACCGGTGACAACCCTGGGTTCATGATTGGTATGTTAAAGGAGATGGTATGATAAGTTGGAATCTTGGCCTATACATGGTGCGGTTGAAGTTGAAAAAATAAAAAAGTCCTAAAAATAATGAGTTTTTTTAATGTAACGGCAAGAGAAAATATATGTACACACTATGTGAAAGTTCCAGCTTGATTGCATTATGATTCTAGTTATGACATGAAACTGAAATCAACATCATGTGCTATTTCGCGAAAAAAAGGGTCTAAATGCAGTTATTCAAACACGCATTTAGACATGAGGGGCTCCATGGACCAAATAGATTTTCCAGCAGTGGCGTATAATGCCACTGCACATCACCTTCATGTCTAAATGTACGTTTAAATGATTGAATTTAGAAATAGCACATGCTACAGATTTCAATTTCATGTCAGAAATATAATCAGAACGCAATCGAGCTAGAACTTTCACATATTGTGTTCATATATTTTCTCTTGCCTTTACATTGAAAAACAATGACTTTTAGGACATTTCATTCCGCCTTATCGTACCATCCCCTTTTCAGGAATTTTCACAACTAACAAAGATATACACAAACACAATGATGGTACGAAATATATACAGCAGTTTTTTATTATTATTTCTCCATCACACAGATAAGATAATGCCAAATGATAATGCATACAGTAATACCTCCAATAATTCAATCCCCCCTTATCAAGTTCAATCACCCCTAATTTTGAGAACAAAATTCAATCGGTTATTCTAATAAATTTGATCGCTTTCTAAAATGATTGAAATAACAAAGAAATAATGAATTATCTGCATGATTTTGGACCATTGTATCAACTTTCTGTTCTAATAAATTTGATCACCCTCAGATTTTATGGTGGGAATTTCAACTTCCTGTGATTGAATTATTAGAGGGATTACCATTTGACCTTAAATAAGAGCGTGATATTCACCAGTATAGAACTAGAAATATTGCAGTAGTAAAGACTGGAACAAAATCGTCTACCTATACATATACCTCTGTTTTTGTTTTTACATCATTGGTTTACGATATTTTAGAACGGACAAAATTATAACACTCGATATCACAGTATTTTGTACATTTTTTTTACAAAAGGTAGCAACATGTAATTTTTCTACTCGGGAAATCATAGTCCATGTACATCCAAAAAGGTGTAAACTAATTTGTCATTTCATTTTTATGAATGTGGGACCATCTACAGGGCTGGCCGTTTTTCTAACCATGGAATACTGACAAGTCCTCTGTTACATTTTCCTTGGGCTACATCACAGGTGGTACCATTGGGACAACAGTGAAGGTGATCTGAACAACAAACAGCCTGAAATAAAATAAAAAGGTGGTTCAAAATCTAAATGAAACAAAATTTTATCAAACATATGAACTTTGCCACAAGGTAGAAATATAGTTATGAAGACAATCTGGTTGCTGCGCTTGGACCCTGTATAATGATGAAAATAGGTCGTCCTTCATTTTCAATAGGCTTCTAGCCCATCACCAGCTGCATGTCTGGTATAACTTTAACATGCTTGGCTGCAATCGTTCTTGACATATATGGTGTCCACAAGATAGATCAACAGATAAACAAGACGATGCTGACAACAACAATACCCTTCGGGCAAAAATGCCGGACGGGTAAAAAGTGTTGAAAATGTTCTGTCAATGTGTACAAATAACTTGAGGTAAACGTCTAATTTTGCTCAGGTTTTGATGCCGTGACAATTTGTGAGATTATGCTCGAAATGGCTCGAACAGAGATTAATGGTATACAGTCCTCGACTCGGATCAGCTTTCCGTGTGTTCCATATACAGGATTAAAAAAAAAAGGAATTTTTCACAGGGATTTGGTAAGGCCTCCCCCCACCTAATTTATACTATGGTATCTGGTTGGTTGGGCACTCCATCGTAATACAATGGGCACTGGTCATACAGAGTATGCCGTGCAACCCTTTACCCCTTGCCACCCTACACATGCTCCCTCGTACCAATGGCGCATAGCCACTGGTAATGAATATCTGTTCCGCGTTATAGCTTCTTTACATCTGTATCCATATCTAACCTTGACCTGGTCCCCAGTCTTTCCTCTGGTACAGCTGGAGATAATTGTATCCCATTGAGATGGGCTAGGAGAGGTTGGAGGGTGCTTGGGGTCAAATATTCAATCTTCATTAACTTGTTATAAAGGGTACGACCCTTTCACAACCAAACAATATTCAGAAATGATAGTCTAACATACCTTTGGGAGTGGACAACAGCCGTACTGTCCAGATGTGAGTTTACAACATGTACTTCCATCAGGACATCTAGACTGACCATCTGGACATATAACATCCTTCACTATAACAACTTGGGATGGCTCTTTCTCAAACCATGGAATGCTGATTTTCCCTCTGTTACATTTGCCTTGGGCAACATCACAGGTGGTACCATTGGGGCAACAGTGGAGATGATCTGAACAACAGACGGCCTGAAATAAACAGTTTTGATGAAGAAATAACACTACAAAATCTTCCAGAAGTTTTCAGTGATATCCAGTGAGGTCAACAGGTCAAACAGAAGTATACATGTATGATCGTACCATGCATTCTGATGATGGTCAGGTAGTGAAATCGGACACCTTATACGAGGATAAGTTTGATCAACCCGGGCCTTACTGCATCACTCCGTCACATGACTTAAAGACGTACTTACCATATTTCTAAGTGTGACTATAATTATCAGCTCTCGTATTCCAAATGTTATTGTTTGAAAATAATTATGTTGATAGAATGTGAAATCAAAGAAATATTGAAGATTGTGTTGCTTGCCATGCCGTGCACTGGGTGCCACCATTGCACCACTGCATGACATTTTTGCAGAAGCGAGGGTAAAGTTATCTAAAAACATTCACCATCGTGAACATTTAAGGTTGATCGTGCTGGTGATTCGCACGAGAACTCCAGGTCAAGCCATTGATGGTCTAGGTAATTTTAGTAGGTAATTTTAGTAGTTCGGTAAACCCTGAAATGGTTACGATCTCAGAAACATCGTCATTCAACTTGAAGCACTATTGACATACACTGAGATCGTTCTTGTTTACCATTCAACTTGTAGGAGAAAAAATCCAGTTGGCGGAGATGACCTAGAACAATTTATTTTATGGATTACCACCCACACCACGCCAGTTTTTTCCTGAAATTGAAACTCAGACCCAGAGTAGTTCAAATTTCCGTAGTTGGAACATCACTGGATCAAGCAATAGCCAGGACGTCAACCTGAAACTTGACATCATCAGTCTTGGCTTCCAACAGGCAACATGGCAGCACTCACATTGACCTCAATGTGGAAACAAGGCTTCACAAATTGTAATAAAAATAATAGCTTGCCGTCCTCAACAACAGTAAATTAGCTGGTTTCATTTCTTTTAAGGTAAGTACTCCTTTAAAAGGGCACTCATGAGTCGTGAAGGGAAACCCTATCACAATTGGAACAATATTCAGAAATGGCAGTCTAACATACCTTTGGGAGTGGACAACAGCCGTACTGTCCAGATGTGAGTTTACAACATGTACTTCCATCAGGACATCTAGACTGACCATCTGGACATATAACATCCTTCAGTATAACTTTGGATGGCTCTTTCTCAAACCATGGAATGCTGATTTTCCCCCTGTTACATTTGCCTTGGGCAACATCACAGGTGGTACCATTGGGGCAACAGTGGAGATGATCTGAACAACAGACGGCCTGAAATAAACAGTTTTGATGAAAAAATATCAGTATCAAATCTTCCAGAAGTTTTCAGTGATATCCAGTGATGTCAAGTATCTATGAATGATTGTAGCATGCGTTTGTATGATGGCGAGGTAGTGAAATTGGACACCTTATACAAAGGATATTGCAAGTCTGATTCAACTCAGATCTGACCGAATCACTCCGCCACACCACTTAGACCATATTTCTAAGTGTGACTATAATTATCAGCTCTCGTATTCCAAATGTTATTTTTTGAAAATGAAAATGATAGAATGTGAAATCAAAGAAATATTGAAGATTGTGTTGCTTGCCATGGCATGCACTGGGTGCCACCATTGCACCACTGCATGACATTTTTGCAGAAGCGAGGGTAAAGTTATCTAAAAACATTCACCATCGTGAACATTTAAGGTTGATCGTGCTGGTGATTCGCGTGAGAAATCCAGGTCAAGCCATTGATGGTCTAGGTAATTTTAGTAGTTCGGTAACCCTGAAATGGTTACGATCTCAGAAACATCGTCATTCAACTTGAAGCACTATTGACATACACTGAGATCGTTCTAAATCGGGCAAGTCTCAGATGAAAAACTTGTAGAAGAAAAATCCAGTTGGCGGAGATGACATAAAACAATTTATTTTATGAATTACCATGCACACCACGCCACTTTTTTACTGAAATTGAAACTCAGACCCAGAGTAGTTCAAATTTCCGTAGTTGGAACATCACTGGATCAAGCAATAGCCAGGGCGTCAACCTGAAACTTGACATCATCAGTCTTGGCTTCCAACAGGCAACATGGCGGCACTATCGTTGACCTCAATATGGAAACAAGGCTTCACAAATTGTAATAAAAATAATAGCTTACCATCCTCAACAACAGTAAATTAGCTGGTTTCATTTCTTTTAAGGTGAGTACTCCTTTAAAAGGGCACTCATGAGTCGTGAAGGGGAACCCTATCACAATTGGAACAATATTCAGAAATGGCAGTCTAACATACCTTTGGGAGTGGACAACAGCCGTACTGTCCAGATGTGAGTTTACAACATGTACTTCCATCAGGACATCTAGACTGACCATCTGGACATATAACATCCTTCAATATAACTTTGGATGGCTCTTTCTCAAACCATGGAATGCTGATTTTTCCTCTGTTACATTTGCCTTGGGCAACATCACAGGTGGTACCATTGGGGCAACAGTGGAGATGATCTGAACAACAGACGGCCTGAAATAAACAGTTTTGATGAAGAAATAACAGTATCAAATCTTTCAGAAGTTTTCAGTGATATCCAGTGATGTCAACAGGTCAAACAGAAGTATCTATGAATGATTGTAGCATGCGTTTGGATGATGGTGAGGTAGTGAAATTGGACACCTTATACAGAGGATATTGCAAGTCTGATCAACTCAGATCTGACCGAATCACTCCGCCACACCACTTAGACCATATTTCTAAGTGTGACTATAAATATCAGCTCTCATATTCCAAATGTTATTGTTTAAAAATAATTATGTTGATAGAATGTGAAATCAAAGAAATATTGAAGATTGTGTTGCTTGCCACGGCGTGCACTGGGTGCTGCCATTGCACCACTGCATGACATTTTTGCAGAAGCGAGTGAATATTTATCTGAAGTTGGAACATCGTGGACATCTAAGTTTGATCGTGCCGGTGATTCGCGCGAGAAAACCAGGTCAAGCCAGGTGATTTCAGTAGTTCGGTAATCCTGAAATGGTTACGAACTCAGAAACATCGCCATTCAACTTGAAGCACTATTGACATATGCCGAGATCGTTCTTGTTTACCATTCAGCTTCAACTTTTCCCCACCTTAAATCGGGCAAGTCTCAGATGAAAATTATGTAGCAGAAAAAAATCCAATTGGCGGAGATGACCTAAAACAATTTATTTTATGAATTCCCACCCACACCACGCCAGTTTTTCCCTAAAATTGAAACTTGGACCCAGAGTGGTTCAAATGTCATTGGATCAAGCAATAGCCAGGACGTCAACCTGAAACTTGACATCATCAGTCTTGGCTTCCAATAGGCAACATGGCGGCACTCACGTTGACCTCAATGTGGAAACGAGGCTTCACAAATTGTAATAAAAATAAGGAGTGAGTGAGTGAATAGGGTTTAACGTCGCTTTCAACATTTTTTCAGCTATATCACGACGGGGAAGGGAAGGGAGGGAAGGGGGAGGGGAACCTACTTGTAACAGAGCAGATCTAATGCTGCCATTTTATAGTGCTGTCCCACTGAAATATCATGCCGTAGGCAGACATGACACCCCACTCAGTCACATTATACTGACACCGAGCGAACCAGTCCTTGTTCTATCCTCTTAATGCTGAGCGTAAACGAGGAGGCAACAAGTTCCATTTTTCAAGTCTTAGGTATGACCCGGCCTGGGATCGAACCCAGAACCTACCGCTTACGAGGCCGACGCTCTAACCATTAGACCACCGCAGTGCGGTCGTAATAAAAATAATAGCTTACCATCCTCAACAACAGTAGAATAGCTGGTTGTTTCCTTTAAGTCGAACCTTTGTAATAGGAACCTATATAATCTAAGAGTACTCCTTCAAAAGTGCACTCACGAGTCGTAAAGCCCGGGAACCCTTTCACAATTGAACAATATTCAGAAATGGCAGTCTAGCATACCTTTGGGAGTGGACAACAGCCGTACTGTCCAGATGTGAGTTTACAGCATGTACTTCCATCAGGACATCTAGACTGACCATCTGGACATATAACATCCTTCACCATAACTTGGGCTGGCTCTTTCTCAAACCATGGAATGCTGATTTTTCCTCTGTTACATTTGCCTTGGGCAACATCACAGGTGGTACCATTGGGGCAACAGTGGAGGTGATCTGAACAACAGACCGCCTGGAATAAAGAGACGATAATTAGTACACCACTGAAGATGTTTCTGACAAACCTACTCTTCGCAAATTAACATTCTATATTCAATCTCAGATAACCATACACCTCTGTGCTATTCACAATTTGGTAACCTGAACATGAATGAAGTGGGAGCGGGGAGGGGGGGAGAGGGGATTTGGCTTAATGTCACACTCAAGTTTGTTTCACGCATTTGGTGAGTCCGTTTGGTTGGTGAAGGAAGCCGGAGTACCCACTTACAAACTTTCACACATGGACCAGCTGGGCTCGAACCCGTGCCGGTACAGCAGTGTGAGGCTAGCGGTCACCAGTGAAGCGCTTTAGACCACTCGGCTACTGAGGGCCCCAGGAAGGTTGGGCAGCCATCTTCAATTTATGCAAAATCAGACTTACGATGAATGACAGAACTGGTTTCTCTGATTGAGCAGAAATCTTGGCGACCATATTTAATTTATGCAAAATTCTAATGATCCATATATTTGATAACTTTCAAGTGTTCAATATGAAACTTGGTACACATAATTGATGCATCAAAGAGACTTGCAACGAATGACAGAACCGGTTTCTCTGATTGGGCGGAAACGTACTTGCTGACCATTTTGAATTTATTCAAAATCATAAATGATCTATATCGTTTTAGTGCTTCATATTGAACTAGACATCATCCGATGCATCAATACATCAAGAAACTTACAATTAATGACAACCGGTTTCTCTAATCAGGTGGAAAACTTGATTGCCATCTTCAATTGATGTAAAATCATTGATCTATATATCCTTGGATACTGTTCAAGTGTTCACTATGATACTAGTTGTACATGTATATATGAAGTGAAACATACTGATGATCGTCTATGCAAGATGATCTGAGCGCTCCAATGAGATATAATTTGATGAAAACATTCATACAGAAATTCCCTTGTCATATGCCTATGACAGGCAATCATTCAGAGTTTTTCATGAGGAAAAGAGAGAGTGTAAAGCCTGGCACACACTTGTAAGAGCTATCCCCTGAGTCATTCTATCCCCTGAGTCATCGACCAAAAGTGACTGTTGGCTCGGGATAGCTCTCGTGTGCAGACAGTTTTTGTTGAGATTTTCGCCTCACAAGGGCCCGAGTAAAATATCTATCTTGTCTGATAATTTTTGCCTCGCGAGAGACGAAATCCTCGCCGTGTGCGGTGAATGTACTTCGCCTACAGGTCAGCCATTTTATTCAACCAGCCAATGAGACGCATCTTATATTCACGTGATTCTACATAAAAATGGCAATTTTTATGCGGGCCCGGTCACACTACCATGACTACCGATCACATGATCTCGAAGAATCATGAATGTCTGCGAGAACTGGAATTAATTCGGTAACCCTTTTGTTCACCATATGCGCTGAAACCACTCGAGAGCTATTCCCTGAGACAACAGGCACTTGACGACATTGGCTCAGGAGATAGCTAGAATGAAATAAAGAATTGTGTTCCATGGCAAACTGCTTCATGTTCAGTCAGATGAATTGATTTGGTAAAAAAAATCAATCAAGTCTCTCAAGTCAGTTTGGAGGAGCATAAAAAATCAGTGAATGATGGCCTATCCCGAAAATAAGTATTGCTCACATGTATGTCGCTTGATTTTGGTGCTGTTTTAATTAAATTTTTACATTATCTAGGCTCCGTATAAACCAGAATCCATATGCATGACATGTGGTGGCTGAATTAGGTACCAGTGAGTGAATATGATTTAACGTCACTTTCAACTATATTTCAGTCATATCACGACGTTGGGTCCTATTCCTTTTCACACCCGGGAACCACACGGGTGGGGTCCTATTCCTTTTCACACCCGGGAACCTCACAGGGAAGAATTTGGATTAATGTCACAGTCCAGTTTGTTTCACTCATACAGTGAGTTAGTTTGGTTGGTGGAGGAAGCCGGAGTACCGGTAAGTAACTGACAAACTTCCACACATGGACCAGCTGGGCTCGAACTCGTGCCGGTTCAGTGGTGTGAGGCTAGCGGTCACCAGCGAAGAAGCGCCTTAGACCACTCGGCCACCAAGGGGCCCCCCCCCCCCCCTTCAGACACCAGATGGCATAAATAATATTCTAATAGTAACAAGATAGTCAGCCTAGATGATGTCATAGCGACCCATAGTAAAATCAAAGTGGAAGTCATCATGTAGCTCTCACCTCCTGCAAGTGATGGGTTGCTTATTTTTTTATTATTTAAATGAACTTACAATCGAAGAATGCAGGAAATATTTAGCGTATGTGAAGGGCTCATTAAATGAAGTATGGACGATCCTAACAAGGATCTTTTTGCCAGTGTTTTTTTTGTTATTTTGGGATTACACTATCTTAGTATAGCACAGATTCTAGTGCTGAAAACTGGTGGTGTCCAATGCAGGATTCGAACCAGTGACCCCCAGAGTATAAAGGCACCCAACTGCCAGCACTATATTTTGGTGATCAAAACCACTCGGCCAACGGGCTTCCCACAAAATAGGTGATAGCAGACCATTAGTATTGAAAGCGAACATACAGTGCCCCTCTTGTGACCATAATGACACAGCTCCATTAGTTCAAAACATGAGAAGACACATTTTTTTGTATTTTTTTATCATTTAGGAAGTGATCATATAAACAGTGTTTTTCTTATTTCGGGACTACATCATCTTATTGCTGAAAATTGGCCGAGTCCCATAATCTGGTGGTCCGCACGGGACTCGGCCAGTTTTTAGCACTAGGATCTGTGCTGTAAGATCATAGTGTAATCTAAAAAAAAAAAAGAAGAAAAAGAAAATACTGTTATATGATCACTTTCTAAATGACGACATTTATAGATATATCTCAAAAATCTCAATCCTATCCACAGATTTTATTGTTACCCTTGAACAAGTGGATGGAAAAGACAGTGACTCTTAGACAAGCCTATTATATCCCTATTTTCCAATATCTTGATGAAAAATGAGTTGATGGTAAAACATCAGTAATTATGAAATACCTTTGGGAGTGGACAGCAGCCGTACTGACCAGATGTGAGCTTACAACAGGTACTTCCATCAGGACATCTAGACTGACCATCTGGACAAATAACATCCTTCACTATGACAACTTTAGCTGGCTCCTTCTCGAACCATGGGAAGCTGATCTGACCTCTGTTACATTTGCCTTGGGCAACATCACAGGTGGTACCATTGGGGCAACAGTGGAGATGATCTGAACAACAGACAGCCTGAAATAAATAAGGGAGTTCTCATATTAAAGCTTATCCAATGCAAATTCCTTAATGACGAGATGAATAGGAAAGAAGTTATTTATATTTCACATTGATACCACTAGGTACCTTCAGCTTAAAGGTGAAATGCAAAGATTTTTAGATTCTCATTTTTATATTGGTTTAAAATGATAAAATATTGGTGAATCTACTTCGCTTGATTCAATTTGAAGTATTACGTTTTCTGAAAGCTTCTAAACGTTGGCACCCCAAGCCTAGTTGAATTTGATTTAATCAATTATGTCAGATCAGCCTTCCGAAGACTGAACATTACAAATACTGATGTCCAGCGAAGTGGTCTGGCGTGACATCACAAACCAGGGCAGATAAAGTGATACAGATTTTATTTCTGCAATCGGCCACGCCTGAGACAAAAACTTTGGAGCATTTTCCAAAAGCTATAGCAGACAAAATACTTCAAATAAAATCAACTGAGATAAGACAGACAGACAGATCCATCATTAACAAGCCCACGAAGAATATAAAAAAGAAAAGTATTAAAATCTTTGCATTTCACCTTGAAGTTGACTGGATCTGTCCTCCAATTATTAATCAGGTTAGACAGATCAAACCACATCTCTATAAATGGAGGTAAAAAAGGAACTTTTGGCCCAAAAAGGTTAACAACATATTAACTTAGAGACATCCACACAATCTCCAAACAGGGTTATCTCCTCTTATGCCATGTCAATTTACCCTGCCTTCAGTCACTCACCGAAGGTCTACATCAAGCCATGTAGCCTTTGATGGGGATTAAAAGTGCAAGATTATCCAGACTGCTCTGTGTTGCAATAACTTGAATTAACCAAAATTAATCAACTGCAGCATATTTGGGGGATTCGACAGACAAAAGCAAACAATCAGTGAATAATTAAATAACTGTTCACCTCTATACAACAACAACAACACTTACATCAAAGCTAACGGTCATTTATTTGAAAAAATGTTTCTCGGAATCAAATCACTGACATCGAAAAAAATTCAATACTTAAGTATTTAGTATATTGCTAAGGACACTGAAGTTTGGCTGGTAAGATTCAGGTTTTATGAAATGATGTTTTAGTACAGGGCTAAGGCATGGTCGATCGATTGACATGGCATAATGGGAGACCGCGCCCTGTTTGGAGGTCGACATCCGCCACAGGTAACCAACATATATATCTGCATCGGGCAGCATTAAAAATCAAACGCTTGTCTATCTATTTTCATATTTACACGTTTTGTTCTCTATGAAAAATTAGACTCTGCACACTTTCACTGGAAAATCCCTCTGTTACAACCGTCCAATTTCTTAAAATGGGAGAATGACAAGAATTAGTATCTTAAATTTTCTCAAAATTTTAAGAAATTGTAAGAAAATAACTCTTGTCACTCTCCCATTTTAAGAAATTTGAAGCTTTTCCTTATTTTTTCTTGTTCGAGAATAAAATCATATCTTACTACCAAGACAAAAACTGAAACAGATTTATAAACTTTGAAAATGCCCAATAACTGCCAAAAACTATCCCTCAAAATGTCATAATAATTATTGTTCGGAACTTTCTAAACATTGTATCACAGAGGGAATAAATGATGTATTTATCCTATTTGAGAAATTCAAGAAAATCTAAGAAATTTCAAGAAATTTGCAAGAAAATGATTTGTATGGAATTACGATGTGGCTTATTGGTAGCAGCATTTACCAATATAACTTGTAAGCGCTGAACTAGCATACCTTTGGGAGTGGACAACAGCCGTACTGTCCAGATGTGAGTTTACAACATGTACTACCATCAGGACATCTAGACTGACCATCTGGACATATAACATCCTTCACTATGACAACTTTGGATGGCTCTTTCTCAAACCATGGAATGCTGATTATTCCTCTGTTACATTTGCCTTGGGCAACATCACAGGTGGTACCATTGGGGCAACAGTGGAGATGATCTGAACAACAGACAGCCTGAAATGAAATAGTTCAGTTCAGTAACTATGTAATATTATTATACGTCTAATAAAACTGTTGGAAATAAATTGGTTGAAACGTAGCATGTGTGGAAACATTATTTCTTGACTGATTACTTCTAGCTGAGCAGACCCCACTATTGTGACTTGGTTTGTGTTGTGCTTGTAATAGCGAATATTGACCTACAAATATTGACTCGTCATGCAACATATGATGACTGTTTCGGTCACCTGCTTGTAAACAAACATGAAGGTTCTTTGGGAGCTCCATGTTGACTCCCAAAGAGCAAACATGCCAGGAGGCTCTTTGGGAGCTCCATGTTGACTCCCAAAGGCTCTTTGAGAGCTAAGAGCCATATGATGACTGTTTTGGTCACCTGCAGCTTGTAAACAAACATGGAGGCTCTTTGGGAGTTGATCTTTCGGCAAATGATTTGGAAAGTACATTGAAGGAAAGACAGTAAAAACACCAAAAGTTTTGAAGCTGTGAGATTTGCTGGGGGAGCATGGACATGACTGTAAATATAATGAAGCACTAAAATTACTTCTGGTGAGGCCATTGCATGAAAATAATGACCCTCGACCCTTCGATGGACTGACTTGACCATAGCCGAATTAATTAAATAATGTGTTCTCAATGTTCGGGATCAGCCTTGTCAAGTCTGATGGATTGACAAATTGATAACTGAGGACACTGGCATTTTGAAGTATATTCAATATCTGTCAAGTGTCTTTCATGTATAGTTTTTGCGATTTTTCCTACCAATGTCCGTGTACTTATAGTCTCGTGGAAGACTGGATAGATCGACAACTTCCAAACGAATGTTCGAATACTATTCAAATAGTACTGCTGAAGCTTCGAATGCCAAAATTCGCCTTTCACTTCAGCTCTAAGTGGAAGCAAAACCTGAAAACCTTTTTTTCATATATTCTCACCAACCTGCGACCCACGTTCCATGACATCATCATTACTATGCAGTCTGCGATGACTGCTCTATAGAATGTGAAGACGGCTGAACTTATTAACAGGCTAATAAATAATTTATATCCAGTTGTAAATGAAAAAAAAAACAAAGGTAAATTCAATCTGTGAAATCATAAAATCTGCGGAAATTTACAGAATATTTCTTCATGTGGAATTTCGCCGAGGTTTCACAACCCTGTGCCTAGGATGGGGAAGGGGAATGCAGAAGTGACAGTCATGCTTTAAATTCGTAAATTGTGATCATAATGACCATATCCCTAATCACTAAAGATGGTATAATATAACCCTCAAAATATAGATTCAAATAATCCACATATAAGGCATACCTTTGGGAGTGGACAACAGCCGTACTGTCCAGATGTGAGTTTACAACATGTACTTCCATCAGGACATCTAGACTGACCATCTGGACATATAACATCCTTCACTGATAAACCTGTAGATGGTCTTTTCTCAAACCATGATATGCTGTCTGCACCTCTGTTACATTTGCCTTGGGCAACATCACAGGTGGTACCATTGGGACAGCAGTGGAGATGATCCGAACAACAGACAGCCTGAGAGAGAAAATAGTTCAAGTCAGTAAATAATGCTAAATGTGTTGTAATACGTATGAAGAATTATACTATGGGAATAAAATATTGCCTCAGAATCTTGAGGCAGTCACATTGCATTTTGACAAGGTGACATTAGAAAGAAAGTGTGATCAAGACAATAAATGGTCTTCTTTTCATCAGTCAAAATTTTTTGACAACATGATCAATGAAATCTTTATTGAAGAGCAAAAAAATTAGTTCAATGACAGTCATATTGCATATTGGCCTTGACATGAATAGTAGCTTTGGCAGATTTTGAAGTTTACATAAAGCCATCGGATTATATCAGGACATGGTTTGGGGCAAAGTTTAGTTTAGGTGACATGGGGTTGAGATGAGTGGCACATGCATGACATGGATGGAGACACCCCAGGGTGCAATGAATGTGTGCTACGCGAGTGTGTGTGGAGTTGGTGGTGGTATAATGTCACACTCAAGGTTGTTCCACTCATATGGTGAAAGTCAGTTTTGATGGTGGAGGAAGCCGGAGTACCCAGAGAGAACCACCGCCCTTCGGCAAATAACTGACAAACTTTCACACAAGCACCAGCTGGGCTCGAATCCGTGCCGGTTCAGTGGTGTGAGGCTAGCAATAGTCCACTCGGCCATCGAGGGCCCCTGTGTGCTGCGAGTGTACAATGGTGAACTTTGAGGATAACTGAGGTTATGGGGTGGGGAGAGGCTTAGTTTGGAAGATACAGTCCAGGGTGAATCTCACCCCGGGGCCCAATAGATTCCTCCTCTATGTGTGCAATGCATTCAAACTATATGAGGTTATGAGGTAGGGTGAGGCTTAGACAAAACGGGTTAATGACAAATGATTTGTCATGCCTGAAAAGAAGCTTCAAGAGAATAACAACTCAAAGGATCATATACCAGGCCACATTGCTGTGATGATTTTGTTCTTCGGTACATATTGTATGAATCAGTGCTCCAACGACAAACTTTCACGAGAAATTTCCTCCTCACATCAAAACTGAGCTCCTAATTCAGGCAGTCCAAATATTTTGTCCATTCAGAAATATAGAACACATCAGTAACTAGAGGTTCCGCTTTGCCCCTTGAGTTGCTGCTCTGGCATGAAGCCTATGCTGGTTGTTTTTCCCCAACCTCTCAACTGACTTACAGTAGGCACAGTATTTATGGGAAAGTGCTAGAAAATGAATGTGGCAATAAGTATGCAAAACACTGGATGTAGATGCCGACAACAAGACCCCATAGCCTGAAGGGTAGAAATGTTATGTGAACGAGCTAACGGAGCTTCTTGAAATTAGGGCATACTAGGAACTGGCATAAGATATTCCAAACGGCGTGGCATGGTGCGCTGAATTGGAACTCCTAGGAACTCCCTGGCATCATTTTTCGAACTTACCAAAGAAAGGATGGCCACATGGCTTGCCATACAATAGCACCGAGGGAATGACTTATGCCATTCCAATTGGAACTCCTATCCATGCTGATTAGAACACTACACTGGGCATAGTGTATCTCATTTGGATAATTGGCATATGCCATTCCCATCAACATGATGAAGGAACTCGTGCTCTAATTTCAAGAAGCTTTCAAAAAATCAGGCGAGAAGACCATCCCAATGAAACTTCCATCCAAGTTTGGTGAAATTCTGTCCAGTAGTTCTCCAGATATCATGCAGACAAGGCCTGTATATACATGTACAAGTGGACTGACGGACACTGGAAAAGAACGCAAGCACACACACCAAAACCTACTCAGATGAGGAGGCCATTCCAATGAGGCTTCCGTCCAAGTTTGGTGAAACTCCATCCAGCAGTTCTCCAGATATCTTGCAGACAAGAAAAGGGGACCGACGGACAGACAGCACAAACACTAGATGTAGATATAATTCTTAGCATATAATACCTTTGGGAGTGGACAACAGCCGTACTGTCCAGATGTGAGTTTACAACATGTACTTCCATCAGGACATCTAGACTGACCATCTGGACATATAACATCCTTCACTATAACAACTTTCGATGGCTGTTTCATGATCCATGGGAAGCTGATCTGACCTCGGTTACATTTGCCTTGGGCAACATCACAGGTGGTACCATTGGGGCAACAGTGGAGATGATCTGAACAACAGACGGCCTGTAATATACGAAATGTTTAACTGAATGAGTGAGCAATATTTAGGTATGCATTTAACAAGGAAAGCGAGTTAACTAAGATGACCCCAATCAAGTTAGATTAACCGTTAGCATGTCATGATTAACTGATTAACCCTTAGCATGTCATGAATAACTAATAAAATACAGTACCGGTACATAATAAAGCAGTACAACAGTTGTGTCCGTGACATACAACTAACATTTTAGCCTCCAAAGACATGTTGAAGTCCTACAGGTTATAGCCTCCTACAAAGCTGGTTAAAGAACCTCTCATTTTTGCAGGAGGTAACATGGCCCTGGTGGTTCGCACGCCTGTCCTGTATAGTCAGGTGGCTGGTGTCAAAGACGATTTGGGTTCACTTCCCATCACAGCTAATCTTTCATTTCTTACTTGCACCAGTAGGTTATTTCGTGCTTTCTTCAGGAGATTCAATTCATGGTTGGAAGGTTAAATATTGTTGACAACAATATTCTGTTATGCCAGCAGTCGCTGCTGGAGAAGAAACTGGATTTTCATCGTGACAATCATGGAAATGTGAGGGGGACAAAAAACAGAACTATTGAGAATTGGGGGAGGAGTTTGGTTCAATGTCACACTCAATGTTATATCACTCATATGGTGACAGCCTGTTTTCATGGTTTTAGAGGTGGAGGAAGTCAGAGAATTGGAAGAAGAACCTCCAGTCGACAAGTAACTGGCAAACTTTCGCACATGCACCAGAGGCCCGTGCAGGTTCAGTGGTGTGGGGTTAGCGATCACCAGCGAAACGCCTTAGACCACTCGACCACCGAGGGCACCAACTATAGAGAAGACAAATGGTGTTTCCCACTGTGCATTACAACGTTTGGTGAGAGAAGCCTTGTAGATAAATTCTGGCATGAAATTTGAATGTTTTGAAGATGTGACTGCTGATGCTTTGAAGAAATATATGCTGTGTTCCCAATGATGACAAGTCCAGGGGGAATCATAACTAAACCATCCCTGTTCTTACTGGATGGAAACTAGTCCACCGTCTAATGGCTGTTACAGTATCGAGTTTCTTTACTCAATTCCACTAGAGGACTCGCAGGCCATGAACGTCTTACATTACAATGACCAGTTACAGTGCAGAAATCTGGCAGGTACAACATGAACATGAAAAGGTACAATAAAAGCGTACCTGAAATACAACACATATCATTAGATTCTTGGTATGTGCTTTAGAATAGGTTAACCAGAAGACTATTCTGTGCAGTCATGTGACGCAGTCAGTATGTCGGCACCTCTTCCCACTTCCCTTATATGTGTTGTAAGTTGTAATCCCATACAGCGATTTCAGACCATCTATCTGTGCTTTATGTAAGGAAGCTGTTTCAATCTTTATGGGATACAACTATGGATAATAACAAACTTCACGAGTTCAAAAAATCTTTTGGTTATACTCATCTGAACAGCCAGAAATGTTTCGATCAGGCCATGATTAGACGATGTAGGATCGGCCACACACGATTAACTCACGAATATTTACTTAAACATGCAGCTTCGCAAAAAGATCGAGCCCTTTAGGGTGGCACATCATTTGAGGTTGCACATCATTGGCAATGCACATATTTGAAATGACAAACATACAAATATGGTTTCTATATCAGTGATGTTGAAGTTGGATTGAAACAGGAACTATATTATAAAACTTGAAATAAAGATTACATTTCTTTTTCAAAGTAAGCATATACAGCTCATTACGTATATGTACATGTATAGTTAGAAACAATTGACCCTGCAATTTGGACCACGTTCTTGGTGTAACTTTGTGTCATGATATGTGAATTATATAATCCCTTTTCTGACAGAGATATTAACAATGTAATAGTTGGAGTAGAGGTATCATTTACAGTATGGAATGGGACACCAGCCTTGTGGGTAAACCCTCACATTTGTATGCAAATGAAACAATGTAATGACAAATGTTTTCAATCATACATGTGTAAGCTACATAATAATGTGCACTGGTAAAACTGGGACACCACAAACTCAGTTTTAATTAATATAGTAAGTTAAATGTGTGGACACAAATATGGTTCGTGTAAAAGCTTTAAGGTAAATCATAGGATGTGGAATAGACGGGTTTGGTAGCAAAATTGAAGGAAATTTTGTCCTTCATTTAAGGCGACACGAAATTCAAACTGATAGAGGTTCAGTACTGCGGGATTCCCCCGCCGGGTTATTTAATATTGTACTTCTGAAACAAAAATAATGTCATCAAACTATCAGCAATTACTATAAAGGAATATATTGTAGATGATTTGTTGTGTGTGTGTGTGTATATATACAATGTACACTGCATCTCATACCTAATAGTAGGTTAGTTTCACATACAAGAGATATAAAATTTGAAATTGAAATAGGAGGGTATGGGGTCGGGCAATACATTGAGTAAGTGTAGAATGATGTAACCTCCCATAATATATGAGGGTATATGGGCGATAGAGGGTGTGGCTCAGTGCCCCCGGGGGTGAGGACATGCTCACGGGGGTAGTGGATGGGTTGAATAAGTGTAGATGGCGGATGGGTTGAATAAAGTGTATGATGATGTAAGCTCCTTGAATACATGATGGTATGGGATCCGGCGAAGCTTACTTTAAGAGATATAGGGTGGGGCTCAGTGCCCCAGGGGTGGGGACATGCTCCCCGAGGGTAGTGGATAGGTTGAGTAAGTGTAGCATGATCTAAGCTCCTAGACTATATGAGGGAATGGGATCGGGCGAAGCTTTATCTAAGAGATAGAGGGTGGGGCTCAGTGCCCCAGGGGTGGGGACATGCTCCCCGAGGGTAGTGGATAGGTTAAATAAGTGTAGCATGATCTAAGCTCCCAGACTATATGAGGGTATGGGGTCGGGCGAAGCTTAGTTTAAGAGATAGAGGGTGGGGCTCAGTGCCCCAGGGGTGGGGACATGCTGCCCGAGGGTAGTGGATGGGTTCAATAAGTATAGCCAGATGTAAGCATTTGAAATATGTGAAAGTTCGGGGGTCGGGCTGGCCTTAGTTTAGAAGACATAGGTGAGACTGAGAAGCTGCGGACAAGAAAATCTTCTAAGTCCAAAACTTTAATGAGGGTTGGGCAGGCGTTAGAATCAAACTTTAACATTTACTTGGTCCTCAGTGAGGGAAAAATTTCTAAGTCCAAAACTTTAACATTTACTTGGTCCTGCGGATAGACAGACAGACAGATCGACAGAGAGATAGACAGAAAGATAGACAGACGGACATCATTGTGGCACCTATATCGAGCTTTCCGCAGCTAAAGCTACGGGCTCGATAAAAAGAGCCGGTCCCAAGGTGTATTCCATGCCATGAAGATCTGACGGTGCAACATATTCTCATAGACTGCATAGATTTTAAGACTAAAATCGACCATAGAGGTCCATGTCCCCCGCTAGCAGCACCAGTTATGGTGGATTACATCCACCATAACTGGCGCTGCTGCTGCGGGGGCCATGGACCTCTATGGTCGATTTTTTTGGGTCAATGATATCTCATATCATTGATAAGAGTATGATTTGAAAATGGAGATATCGCTGATGAGCTTAACATAATCTAATACAGCAGATGGCACCCATATTGGATTATGCACATCCATAAAACATAATACATGACTGTTCTCTCACTAAGGTCAAGGGACTCCCCAAGTTTGAAGTTGATCAGTTGAATCGTACTCCAGCTATTGTCCGGACAAGATCAAACTGCTTAAAATCCAATGAAATCCAGTATGGCCGATGGTGGCCATATTGGATTAAGCACGTCCTTGAAAAACAATCCTAATCCTCCTCTCAACAATGTCAAGGCACTCCCCAGGTATGAAGTATATCGGTTGAATCGTTCTCGAGTTATTGTCCAGACAAGATTCAACTGCTTACAATCCAATATGGCTGACGGCGGCCATATTAGATTACGCACATTGCTGGGAAAACAATCCCAACCGTCCTCTCACCAATGTCAAGGCACACCCCAAATTTGAAGTTGATCGATTAAATCGTTCACGAGTTATTGTCCGGACAAGAAAATCTAAGATCCAACTGCTTATAATCCAATATGGCTGACGGTGGCCATATTGGATTATGCACATCGCTGGAAAAAATCCAAACCGTCCTCTCACCGATGTCAAGGCACTCCCCAAGTTTGAAGTAGATCAGTTGAATCGTACTCCAGTTATTGTCCGGACAAGATCAAACTGCTTAAAATCCAATGAAATCCAGATGGTGGCCATATTGGATCAAGCACGTCCTTGAAAAACAATCCTAATCCTCCTCTCAACAATGTCAAGGCACTCCCCACATATGAAGTAGATCGGTTGAATCGTTCTCGAATTGTTGTCCGGACAAGATCCAACTGCTTATAATCCAATATGGCGGACGGCGGCCATATTAGATTACGCAAATTGCTGAAAAACAATCACAACCGTCCTCTCACCAATGTCAAGGCACACACAAAGTTTGAAGTTGATCGGTTAAATCGCTCATGAGTTATTGTCCGGACAAGAAAATCTAAGTTCCAATTGCTTATAATCCAATATGGCTGATGGCGGCGGTGGCCATATTGGATCAAGCACGTCCTTGAAAAACAATCCTAATCCTCTCAACAATGTCAAGGCACTCCCCACATATGAAGTAGATCGGTTGAATCGTTCTCGAGTTGTTGTCCGGACAAGATCCAACTGCTTATAATCCAAAATGGCTGACGGTGGCCATATTTGATTACGCACATTGCTGAAAAACAATCCCAACCGTCCTCTCACCAATGTCAAGGCACACCCCAAGTTTGAAGTTGATCGGTTAAATCGTTCACGAGTTATTGTCCGACAAGAAAATCTAAGATCGAACTGCTTATAATCCAAAATGGCTGACGGCGGCCATATTTGATTACGCACATTGCTGAAAAACAATCCCAACCGTCCTCTCACCAATGTCAAGGCACACCCCAAGTTTGAAGTTGATCGGTTAAATCGTTCACGAGTTATTGTCCGGACAAGAAAATCTTACGGAATTACGGAATTACGGACACCGGTGTTTCTAATATCCCCCCCTACTAAGTAGCGGGGGACAATAAGAGATACTTTTTATCGAGCAGCTATGCTGGAAGATCTTTTTAGCAGAGTAGAAGAAGATTGTATTTTAGATTATTTGAGAGGGATTGGTTTGTTGCACAAATTTTAATGTTTGTACCTGTTTTAACGCATTAGTTTGTGGAGTTGCTGACTTGAATACTTAGAATTTTGTTGATCATCGCTATATAGCTGAAATATTGCTGAATGCGACGTTAAACCTTAATTTTCTCTATCTCTCTCTCTCGCTGATATCTGGCAGGTCTTATTGAGCAAAGGGGCCTGTGAAGAACGATGGACCAACATGGTTTAATTACATAGTTTTTATTAATAGATTGAATCGTATAAATAAGTAAATTTAATTGTTTATCCCATTAGTTTATGATATATGACCAAACCAGACAATAAGTTGATCAATCCTCTGCGCTTTTAACGGTTATAAGATTGCCATCACCAACGTCATAGCAATGTGTAGGGAAGAAACAGGATGTCTTTCTATCATCGGCTTGATCATGTGGGTGAAGGTCACATGACGTCAGAGTTTAGGTTTGCCAATAGGCTGGTCCAGAACATGATGTTGGCCATTTGTATTCCTCTTCAATGTCATGTATTGGACCCACCTATTGGCAATCCTACGGTCTAACGTCATGTGACTTCTACCTTCATGCAATCTTAATAAATTAATATCCTATCAATGCTCCCCAATCGTATATGTCGCTATGTAGGATCTTACTGATTTCAATTGAATTTTGCGTTCGGAGCGCCCAGCTCATGAATATTTAATAGTCTTATGACATCACGACCGCATTTTAACTACTTTACTTGAGTCGGGCAGGGGGATAGGTTCATGGACTCTGCGTTAACTCAAGGTTACGCCAAGGACGAGTCCATCTACCCCGCTTTATGGCGCCAACCTGGCGGGAGGGCGGCAACATCAGAAGATTCCCCCACAGCTTGGCGTGTGCTTCGGCTGAGCCAACCAGAAAGCACTTGTCATTACGTTCCCTTCAAAGCACTATGAAAACCTCTCGGGATTGGTCAACACGCGCGTTACTGCAAGCCGGTTAGATCCTGCAAGCGACATATCCAAATGGGGAAGCAGTTAGGATTTAATTTTAATTAGATTGACCTTCATGATCGGGCTGGCAACGTTAGAAAGCTCATTATCATTACATGACATTGGGGATGGCATGCAATCTTATAGACGTTATTAAAAAGCGCATACGAGGATTGATCAACTTAGTATCTACCTTAGTCCATTATTATAAACTAATGAAATAAACAATTAAATTTACTTATTTATATGATTAATTGTATTACGTAGGCCTATCAGTCTCCACAGGCCCTTTTGTTATTGAGCTGCTTTTCCACTGTCTCCGCGTCTGATAATTACTCCACTTGCACGCTGCTGTGTTTATTGGAGTATGACTTCCGCTTGTACAAGCAGTCCACCGGACTGACAAAGGTGTCAGATAGAATCAATCCACTGATAATATAGATATCCACAGCAACTATGTCCTGTGAGTCCTCCTTATACCCCTTAATTTAAAATGATTCAGCAAATGAATGGCAAAGTATCATACCTTTGGGAGTGGACAACAGCCGTACTGTCCAGATGTGAGCTTACAACACGTACTTCCATCAGGACATCTAGACTGACCATCTGGACATATAACATCCTTCAATACAACTTTGGATGGCTCTTTCTCAAACCATGGAATGCTGATTTTTCCTCTGTTGCATTTGCCTTGGGCAACATCACAGGTGGTACCATTGGGGCAACAGTGGAGATGATCAGAACAACAGACAGCCTGAAATAGCAGGATATGATTAACACGCAACTAAATGTAGGCAACCTGGTGTGGGAACCAGTTAAAGGTGAACTGCAAGCTTTCCAATGTTCTGATAAAATCTCAGAAATCAAGGCGTTCTAGTTACAGTTGTTTATGTGTGGTAATAGTTCTGTGGATTATTTTCTTCTTCTGGGTATATGATAAGGCCATTCAAATATGATACTTTGTTTCTCAGATCCCACCACATGGTCGCAATCAGGCCCACATGTTTTCTTTTTATATCAGTAATTTTCTGTGCCAACTGTGAAAATGGCGCGCCACAACAAAATACTCCCCAAACCAGAAATACTGGGTAGAATTATCTCCCTTTTTAGTTGATCTTGAGAACGAGCTGAGAGATTTTACTTATGATATGATTTTTTAACTTACATGAACCGAATTATCTCTCTTGGTTCGTGATCAGTAATCAGAAATAAAATGAAAAAAAAAGCCTCATGCCTCATCAAGATTGACCCAGCCTTGTGTTTGAGAAACAAAGTATCATATTTGAATGGCCTAAGTCAAAACTTGTACCACCAGAAAACGGGAGCCACAACTTTAAACATGAGATTGATCTAATCAAAACCCCTCGAGGTTTCCCCAAGTGATTGTGACCCATGTGAAGTGTGAATTGTGGAAGAGATAGTTCTATGTGGGATGATCAAGATATACCGGTAGTACATTCAGGCATATAGGACAGAAATAGAAAATTATGTATCTGTAAAGGGGCATAACTCTGTAAAATATGGGTCGAGGGGAGCCACTTTCGATAGGCGTCTGACTTAGCACTCTGTAAAATAAGAGCCGAGACGAATAAGCTGTACCGAACATGGATCTGCAGATTTAACTGGTACATTCAGCTACAGATAACAAAATCGGAGATTATTACATCCGAAAGGGGCATAACTCCATAAGCCGAGGCGAGTAATCCTTTGTTGGCTTGTAGAATACAACAATATAAATAAGTTTTCAAAATATAGTAGCTATACCGAACACAGTTCTGCAGATATAGTTGGTTACATTCAGGCATATAGGACAGAAATAGAAATTAATATATCTGAAAAGGGGCAGAACTCTGTAAAATACGGGCCGAGGGAAGCCACTTTCAATAGGCATCGGACTTAGCACTAGATAAATAAGTGTTGAAAATTTGGTGGTTGTATCTCAAGCGGTTTTGCCTAAAATGTGTGGACGGACGGACGGACGTACATGGCAACGACAGTACCCCGAGTCCAAAATGGCCGAGGGGTAAAGAAGTCATTGATTGCCTCCCATTGTTTTCGGAACGTAATGACGTAGTGGTCCTCACGCTTTCATCTGACAGACACGTAGCACGTCATGTAAAATGGCACAATAACTCAAACTTGAATGAAGGAAACCTCTATAACGTCATAATGTTCTACAAGCAAAGAGAGACAAGCAAGTAAGTTTTCAATACGGATTTATAACAGGGTAACTTTAATATTGTTATTACTACAATTTAGCAAAATATATTCGCCCCAAAATCATATAACAGTTATATCACATAACACAAGATGTATTTAAGCGAAATTTTAGCAAAAATGACATGTAGAAGCTTTACAGTTCATCTATCTTTGAAGAGCAATAAATACTGGAAACAGAAAATCACGTATCAGATCTGACCGAGAGTAGCCAGATATCAGCCATAAAAAATTATTCCATCAATATCATTGATGATATTCAAACAACATTTTTAGAGCCAAAATAGCAACCAGGCATGAAATAAAACCAGCTGTCAAGTGAAGCAAGTTTTCAAGATTAAAGTTGATTGGTTGAATTGTTCTCAAGCTATTGCATTAACAACACTGAGAGACACTATGGGTGTGAGAGATAGCTCGGTGAAAATCAATATCAACCGCCATCTCGCTGATATGAAGCGAGTCTCCAAGTATGAAGTCGATCGGTTGTTCTCAGGATATCGCATTCACAACATGGTTGGGATGGATGGAAGGACGGAAAGTAGCATTTCCACACCCCCCTCCCACTTCGTGGTGACGAGTTCATTAAACCCCATAAATCAGCCTGGGAGTGGCAACACCTTAAATAGCATTATCTGAAGAATGTTTTTTAGTAGACTTCAGATACTGAAACCTGGCACCCACAACAGGCAATACTTGTGCTCGTGAAGTAATTCCATGGTCACGGACAAAGTCCTGTGGATTCGCACCAGTTCTCCACCGAAGTCAGTCCAGCCTTTCCACCGAGCAATCTCGAAAATCGCTCTACATGCAATGGGGCATTAATGTGACCCAATACCAACATTTCGGTATAAGTGATGGTGTATAATTTAAGGATACATAGCCCCCCCCCCCCCGAGGCAGTTTTGTACACCCCTTGATAATGTCTTCTGTAGCAATAAATATTCACCAGAATTACAATGCATATATTTTATGAAAGCGTATGTTCTGAGGAATTTACTTATGTAATTTGCATAACTGTTGCTACTACTGTGTAGAAAATATTCAAAATTTAAAGAAATGAAATGAAAACAATAGCCTTCAATTTTCAATTGAAATTTCGTGAAAACTGTTTAACATATTTCAAATCTGATAGTATACCTTGATCAAAGACAACTAGAACTAGTAAATGGCGTCTCACTTTTTAAAATTTCTGCCTAGTTCTATTTTTATATCATTTTAACTATAATGAATTGACAAAATTTGATTATCTTATAACTTTCTACATTAAAAGTTGAATAATTAAAAATCTAAGCCGAAGTTACAAAAACTGAGATGCAGTTTACTGGTTCTAGTTGTCTTTGATGAAGGTGTACCATCAAATTTGAAATATGTTGAACAGTTTTCACAAAATTTCAGTTGAAAAATGGGGTCTATAGTTCTCAATTTTTTAAATTTTGAATATTTTTTACATGGTAGCAAAAGTTATGCAAATTACATAATTGAATTCCTCAGAAAATACACTATCGTAAAATATATACATGTACATTGGTATTATTATGTTGAATATTTATTGCTACAGCGGACAAATTATTGAGGGGTGTACAAAACTGCCTCGGGGGCACAAAGTGAGAATTCAACATACATGTACAAACAAATGGCAGTCACATACCTTTGGGAGTGGACAACAGCCGTACTGTCCAGATGTGAGCTTACAGCATGTACTTCCATCAGGACATCTAGACTGACCATCTGGACATATAACATCCTTCACCATAACTTGGGATGGCTCTTTCTCAAACCATGGAATGCTGATTTTTCCTCTGTTACATTTGCCTTGGGCAACATCACAGGTGGTACCATTGGGGCAACAGTGGAGGTGATCTGAACAACAGACAGCCTGGAATAATATGAAGGAGTTTTAATAGTCAACGTCAATAGGTTTCTTCTATCTCTGGCCCCATTTCACACCTCTTGCACTGAGTTGCATTTCCGGTTTCATCTCGCTGAAAATATCTGAACAATTCCACCATTATGGCAGTAATTCGGCGGTATGACAGTCCTAAATCATCACAAAATGGGGTCTGTTGTCAATGTGCTTACTGACAACTATTCATGATAAGATCCGAATGGTGTGGGAACCAATTAAAGAGCAGTATCAAATCTGACCTAGAGTAGCCAGATATCACACATAATGAATTCTTGCATCCATATCATTGATCATATTCAAACAACACTATTAGAACCAAAATAGCAACCAGGCATAAAATAAAACAAGCTGTCAAGTTGATTGGTTGAATTGCTCTCAGGATATCGCATTCACAACACAGACAGACATGGGTGTGAGAAATCCAAGATGGCCAATGGCAGCCATCTTGGATTATGCAGCTCGGTGAAAATCAATACCAACCACTGTCTCAATGATATGAAGTGAGTCTCCAATTCATCAGTTGAATTGTTCTAAAGATATTGTATTCGCAAAATGGGTGGGATACACTTTATGGTTGTTTTGTTGGTGTTGAAAAATGCGGTCTTCTACATGATTTTCATTGGAATTTCATAAGCCGAGGCGAGTTATCCTTTGTTGGCTTGTAGAATACAACAAAATAAATAAGTTTCCAAAATATAGTAGCTATACCGAACACAGTTCTGCAGATATAGTTGGTTACATTCAGGCATATAGGACAGAAATAGAAATTAATATATCAGTAAAGGGGCATAACTCTGTAAAGTATGGGCCGAGGGGAGCCACTTTCGATAGGAGTCTGACTTAGCACTACTGTAAAATAAGAACCGAGACGAATAAGCTGTACCGAACACGGATCTGCAGATATAACTTGTACATTCAACTACAGATAACAAAATCGGAGATTATTACATCCGAAAGGGGCATAACTCCATAAGCCGAGGCGAGTAATCCTTTGTTGGCTTGTAGAATACAACAATATAAATAAGTTTTCAAAATATAGTAGCTATACCAAACACAGTTCTGCAGATATAGTTGGTTATATTCAGGCATATAGGACAGAAATAGAAATTAATATATCTGTAAAGGGGCAGAACTCTGTAAAATATGGGCCGAGGGAAGCCACTTTCAATAGGCATCTGACTTAGCACTAGATAAATAAGTGTTGAAAATTTGGTGGTTGTATCTCAAGCGGTTTTGCCTAAAATGTGTGGACGGACGGACGGACGTACGTACATGGCAACGACAATACCCCCGAGGCCAAAATGGCCGAGGGGTAAAAAAGTCATTGATTGCCTCCCATTGTTTTCGGAACGTAATGACGTAGTGGTCCTCACGCTTTCATCTGACAGACACGTAGCACGACGTCATGTAAAATGGCACATTAACTCAAACTTGAATGAAGGAAATGTTCTACAAGCAAAGAGAGACACACAGCCTGGAATAATATGAAGGAGTTTTAATAGTCAACGTCAATAGGTTTCTTCTATCTCTGGCCCCATTTCACACCTCTTGCACTGAGTTGCATTTCCGGTTTCATCTCGCTGAAAATATCTGAACAATTCCACCATTATGGCAGTAATTCGGCGGTATGACAGTCCTAAATCATCACAAAATGGGGTCTGTTGTCAATGTGCTTACTGACAACTATTCATGATAAGATCCGAATGGTGTGGGAACCAATTAAAGAGCAGTATCAAATCTGACCTAGAGTAGCCAGATATCACACATAATGAATTCTTGCATCCATATCATTGATCATATTCAAACAACACTATTAGAACCAAAATAGCAACCAGGCATAAAATAAAACAAGCTGTCAAGTTGATTGGTTGAATTGCTCTCAGGATATCGCATTCACAACACAGACAGACATGGGTGTGAGAAATCCAAGATGGCCAATGGCAGCCATCTTGGATTATGCAGCTCGGTGAAAATCAATACCAACCACTGTCTCAATGATATGAAGTGAGTCTCCAATTCATCAGTTGAATTGTTCTAAAGATATTGTATTCGCAAAATGGGTGGGATACACTTTATGGTTGTTTTGTTGGTGTTGAAAAATGCGGTCTTCTACATGATTTTCATTGGAATTTGGCTCGGTCGGGTAACTGGAAACAGACAAAAAATGATGGGCTCAAAACAATAAGTGAATGGTCCAACAATTTACTCAAAGGCACAATGTAGTAAATATAACAAATCTGCCATACCTTTGGGAGTGGACAACAGCCGTACTGTCCAGATGTGAGTTTACAGCACGTACTTCCATCAGGACATCTAGACTGACCATCTGGACATATAACATCTTTCAGTGTTACAGGACTTGAGGGCTGTTTCTCCAGCCATGGAATGCTGTCCTCGCCCCTGTTACATTTGCCTTGAGCCACATCACATGTCGTACCATTGGGACAACAGTGGAGGTGATCAGAGCAGCAGACGGCCTAAGAAGGAAAACGGTTTTCACAACGATCACTCTACGAGTTTGGTGCTCCTAGGCATAGTCATTCTTGAGATATGGTGGTAACGAGCAATTCATGATAACTTGACAAAGTTCGGCACCTGACCTGCTGACCTTGGCCTGGCGAAAATATATGTTAATCTCGTCGATTTTCAACAGGCTTCTGCCAAATTTTGGCCGAGGGGTAAAAAGGCTCTAGGGATAATAAATTCGCCATCCAGATTTTCCACTGGGCGGATGGAAAGTTACGCGGCATCAGCCGGAGGGTGTACGAGTTTCCGGGAGGGTTGTAACGTTCCATACACCTAGGGGATAAACCTGAATGACTAATAATATTGGCTAAGGGAGAACAAAGTTCATTATAAGTGTCATATAATAGAATGATAAACTTGGAAATCTGGCATACCTTTGGGAGTGGACAACAGCCGTACTGACCAGATGTGAGTTTACAACATGTACTTCCATCAGGGCATCTAGACTGACCATCTGGACATATAACATCCTTAACTATAACAACTTTAGATGGCTCTTTCTCAAACCATGGAATGCTGATTTTTCCTCTGTTACATTTGCCTTGGGCAACATCACAGGTGGTACCATTGGGGCAACAGTGGAGGTGATCTGAACAACAGACAGCCTGGAATAATATGAAGGAGTTTATTCAACGTTAATAGGTTTCTTCTATCTGTGGCCCCATTTCACACCTCTTGCATTGAGTTGCGTTTCCAGTTTCAGCTCACTGAACAATTCTGCCATTATGGCAGTAATTCGGCGGTAGGACGGTCCTAAATCATCACAAAATGGCATCTGTTGTCAATGTGTTTACTGTCAACTATTCATGATCCGAATGAACAAATTCCAGACAGGAAGTAGGCCAATGATGACTTGATCAAGACATGCAAGAAAACATGGTGAATAAAATTGCTATTTCGGTTATATGCGTACTTGACGAAAAAAATTCAGGATACCGACAAGATTTTGTTTGACAAAAGCAAATTTTTTTGTGATCATTGTGAAGACAACCTGGGCTTCAATATTACTCGTCAGCAGCTTATTTTGGTCGTACAAATGGCTGAACTACCGAACATTTTGACCCCTGACTGTAATATCATGTTATTGAGGAACAGGGATATGGATCAATATAGAGTCAAACAGATCAGCATTCTATATTAATTATAATTAGCGTTTAAAGGCATGCAACCTTTCCATGACGATTTGCATGCCTATCCTGCAACAGACGATGTGGATTCGATTCTCAACTGAGCCAATCTTTGACTTCTTGTAGCACAGACCAATATTTCAACAATCTCCTGGTGTCCATATCGATGCATTCTACAGTGCCCATTTTGACCTGAAGATGGATAGGGTTCTTTCTTGCAGAATAATTGTTGTTTGGTGTCTTGATGGAGATCAAGGCATAAGAATCTTCAGAGAATTCCCGATATCTGGACCAAAGTGACCCTGATCTTTCAACCTCATAATAAATAAGATTCTTTTTGGTCAAAATTAAAAGTAGGGGTGTGACCACGGAGAGAACAAAATCATCAACTTTTTGGTTTTGTTTTCTGTGAAGTGTTGTTGTTGTTGCATACTGTACCCAATCGGCTTGAAAACCCACTCATTCTGCGTGATTACACGGACCAATGGCATACAATTCCAATTCCTTTATTTACATGTAACATGTTTATCATCTCCAAGAAAACTAGATGGGTGAAAACGAACAGTCAGGCAAACTCCACCAAGTTGCGAAACAGTTTTTGTGACATCACGCTTACCTGTGCTCTCTACAGAAGGCAAAGATAACTGAATTTACCGATGAAAAAGACCAATTAAATACTTTTATATTCAGTTGTGAACAAAGATGACGAAGGTAAATTCGATCTCTGAAATCATACAATTCTGCAGAAATTTCCAGAATATTTGCAGAGGTTTCACACCCCTGGATAAGGTATACCCAACGGTTATTATATAATCTTGTCTAATGATGGATGTAAAGAAATGATTGAATGACACAAGTTGCTAAAAGGTGCAATGCAGTAAATAAAAGAAATCTATCATACCTTTGGGAGTGGACAACAACCGTACTGTCCAGATGTGAGTTTACAGCATGTACTTCCATCAGGACATCTAGACTGACCATCTGGACATATAACATCTTTCACATTAACTTGGGATGGCTCTTTCTCAAACCATGGAATGCTGATTTTTCCTCTGTTACACTTGCCTTGGGCAACATCACATGTGGTACCATTGGGGCAACAGTGGAGGTGATCTGAACAACAGACAGCCTGAAATGAAACAGTTATGATTCACAATTAACAGAACTAATGCTTTTAAAACTTTTCAGCTATCAAGTGATGCCAACAGCTGTTCCATAGGGTGATTCATTTCGGCAGAACTAAAGTGGAATGATGCCTCACTTATCTCGATGACATCATCATCTTTTCATAAACAGATGATGGACATCCAGTGACAAATTGAGGTACTGGAATCGCAACCTTTATACGTGCATATCGAAAGCCTGATCAATTCAAAGTTGAATGAATTAGACACCAACAACACAATTACAAATATTAACTGAGGGACAGACAGAACTTTATATTGCTTATACAATCTCGCATAAAGAGCTAATGCACTCATATTGAAAATATGCATGAAATAAAGCTTGAAAATGAAGCCGTCCAAATTGTAGTGAAAGTAATCAATAATAACAGTTACTTTCTATGGGACTGCTTTGGTAATCCGATTTTAGTCAACTGCTCAAAACACAAAACCTAAAAGGCAGCTGAAGAGAGTGCCTGATGTTACCTCGTGATATTATGTATTCTGTAACACTTGAGTCTATAACAACTTGCTAACTGTGCAATTATTGAGCGTTTTAGGACGGTTGTGTGAAATGTACATGTGTCAAAAGTGAATGGTCCAACAATGAGTAAATGATCCAACAATGAGTGACCCAACAATGAATGATCCAACAATGAGTGAAAGGTCCAACAATGAGTGAATGGTTCAACAATGAGAGAATGGTCCAACAATGAGTGAATGGTCCAACAAGTTACTCAAAGGCACAATGTAGTAAATATAAGAAATCTGTCATACCTTTGGGAGTGGACAACAACCGTACTGCCCAGATGTGAGCTTACAACAGGTACTGCCATCAGGACATCTAGACTGACCATCTGGGCATATAACATCTTTCACTTTTACAACTAGAGATGGCTCTTTCCCAAACCATGGAATGCTAACTGTGCCTTTATTACATCTGCCTTCAGCCACGTCACATGTAGTACCTTCTGGGCAGCAATGGAGGTGGTCTGAACAACAGACGGCCTGAAATGGAATGATACAAAATTAATGAGATCAGGCATGTCTGAGATATCCATCATATAAACAGGACTTGCCATATGTGACGGTTAAGCTACATCATATACCCCAAAACATCCAGCAGATTATATGCATTAACTGCCATTGGATTTTTGTGATTTGTTAGTGTGTCCCATGCAAAAAGTTTGATTTTCCACTCTTGTGATGCAGTGGTCTAGCTGAGCAACGATTGGTTCATTTTCTGCACATTGAGTTCACCCAGCTGTAGCTCACGAACCGACAACATGCATACATATGGTCTAGCTGAAATCATCGATGCAATTCTAGGACATCAACATGGAATACGGTTCAGGGAAAATTTTTCAAGCAGCATAAAGTTGATGGAAAGATCATTCTGGAGTTAATGACCATCTCCACAGTGAATATTATCGTGAAATAATATTTTGATGTCCATTACATGTATATAACCTCATCAAGCATGTCTAAAACTTATTAAAATCTATAATAAAAAAAATATAAAAAAAAAATTATTACATGATAATACTCACTACAGTTAGGTTGTCATTAACTCCTGAATATATCAGCGAGAGAAAATGAGTTTGGAGTCAGAGGATGTTGTGACAGGTTTCAGAGACGGGGGTGTAAGGAACAATTCAGGAACAGTGCATGATGCGAAGGTTTCAGACACAGAAGGTTTTCAGAGACAACACATGTGGTGCAGTTTTCATAGACAGATTGTAGGTTTCAAAGGAAAAGGACTTGAGAAACTTTTCTGAAACAGGTGTGGTGGGAATTGGGAAGGTTTGAGATACATATCGTGTGAAGAAGTTGTGGAGAAGGGCAGTGGTGCAGCTTTCAGAGCAGATCCCATATACATGTAACTTGATCATGCAAAAAATACATCCCATTACCAAGTTCTTTTTCTCATATCAATCTCTTCCATATTTATATTTGTTTCACATATAATTTAAATCAATACAGTTTAATGAATATTTCAGTAAAAATTTCAACCACACTCTGACAGAAACGTTGCTGGAGCACATCATGCTTGCAGTTTGTTTCTAACGTCATGATTGGTCAGCCTGTGTCACACGTGCTGATCCCATATACATACATGTATGTACGAGTTTTACACTGTATTATATGGGGAAAAAAGTTCACAGATTTCCGTGATGGGTAGTTGTTGTTGTTCGTTTGGAAATCCCTCCTTTCATCTAGGAGCACCCTCCACAGAGGTACATGTATTTAGAAGCTTGCAGTAACCCCACCGCTTACTAGGGTGGTCGAGACAGGGTCAGTAGCAGTCGCGGTCCCGTGCGCATGCTGCGCAGGCTGTGCGATTAACGTTAACTTATTTGCAGTGCAGTGACACTTCCTGACTGTACATATAGACCTGAGAGTGGGATTAGTGAGTGGGATGTTTAGGTGAAAGAGGGCATATGTATTGGACCGTTCTCAGGGAGGGTTTAATTTGCACGTTTGGGACATGAAGGCTTTGGTGCAGGTGTCACAGAATGATTATGTGTTGTACGTGTACCTGTAGGTGTCAATTATGAAGGTAGGGGTGCATCTTTCGGTGCAGGCAATGTAGGGCAACTTTAGGAGACGAAGGACCAGATGTGGTGGAGATTTAAGTGACAGATGTTAAGGGGAAGGCTTGGAGAAAGAGCTTGGTATAATAAAGGTTTCATAAACAGCCTAAAGCAAAGTTTCCAAACACAGATGTCTGGTATAACATTGAAGCTATGTAGATTAATTTACTTAAACACGAGAATGAATATCCTGTCAATGAATATACTGTTTATCCATTGTTTCCCAAATAGACTTGAAATTCTTTTCGATGAGTAAAGATCATCATAAATTTTGCCATCTGACAGCAAAAGACAGTACAACTTTGAGCTAGAACTGGACAATTGAATTTTAAACAAAAGGACGAGAATTCCCAATTTCAAGGTCTTCTTAAAGACATTAGAACAATTTTCTATTTTTTTCAAGGCCTGAAATCTAAATTGTCATTTTCAAGGTAGTTTATGAACACTGGATATAATGAGGATTGCGGCAAACAGTTTGGAGGCAGGGCATGTGATGAAGGCATATGAATAAATCTAGTTTGGACAAAATGGAGGTAGAATTTACTATTGTTTAAACGAACCTTCGGCATGGGACAACAGCCATAGTCTCCAGATGTCAGCTTACAACATGTATTGCCATCAGGGCACATAGACTTGCCATCAGGGCACATGACACTGCCCACACTGCCTGGCCTGTACCATGATGACTGGCTATGGGATTTGAATAATAGTGATTGTGATGAGGCACCGAGGATGACTGCACACAGCAGTAAACCAACCTGGGTGATCTGTAATATAAAATGCATAAATTCTATGAGATGGATTTTAGGACTTCCAACAATATATAAAACAATAACAAGTCATCAGCAGTAAGGGTTATGTCCAATTGATCGCAGCAGATTTCTGATTCCTTCGAGATTAAACTAAATAAATTTCTTGCCTGAAACCGGAAGGGCATAGCTGGGATTCCGTCCATTTCATTTCCCACGCTTTCCTCTCAGGTTGATATGATGGCCCTGATTTTCAAGAAGGATGAAGTTTATCTGCTAATCTCGAGTGATTTTAAGAAGGAATGAGGAAGGAAAGGCTAGTACTTCGATATCAAACCGGAGGAAACAACCAATACAGTTGAACCGAGACCATTCAGGAAGAGATTTATCGCTATCACTCCAGAAATGATTTTGATCGATTGGACAAGACACCCGAACACAGGAAATATGTGGTAAAAGCTACAGACAAAGCAAAGCCAAATCAGAAAAACTAAAATTCTGTGAAAGTAACATCTGAACATAGAAAATACTTAATTTCAGTAATATAGACCTGGCGATAAAAAAATCTACAAAAAAATAGGAGACCAATTATCTGCAGTAGCTGAAGATTTGAGGACTCATTTCCTAGAACTGCTCTTTTTCTCAAAACCACTGGCAGTTAAAATAAACAACCTGTCACCCGGGCAACTGTACTACTTTTGCTCAAGTTTTTCCTCAGTATTATAACTGGAACATTAGACCAATAGGATTTAGTCTTGTGAAAAAAAATAAAATACTGCAGGCAAATAGCAAACAATATTGTAACTGAAATATGTTATTCTGCTACTTTTAAACAAACCATGGCTTGGCTGCAGTGATCCCAGTCCAAGATTAAGATGCCGGCAGCTGCAGATAAACTGTCTACACAGTGATATTTAATATATTCAACAGGGATGTCTCTGCATGCTGCTTGCAGTTATATACAAATTCAAATGCTTGATGATTGACAGGCATGCTGTAGCATGTGATACCTGCCCTGCACCGAAAGCACATGATCACATACATGTAATACATGTAGTAGACTTTACCAGGTGCAATATATGTAATCAATCATCTATAGATACATGTATATGTTACATACATCTTTATTACGTGCACGAGTTACATCATGTGTTGCAGTCTGACCTCACATGCCCCACTCTTCCGCATGCTAGACTAGTTTGATCAGTCCAGCTCTGCCGCTTGAACATCTTTCGTAGTAAAATTTATAAGCATGATATCATGAATTGTTCTATAATTATTTAAATTTGTGTAGAACTTCATCGAAATGCATGCTATTATCAAAATTCATTGAAAATGTTGACCAAAATATTTTTAAACCCAGAAATATATGGATGTACATCGTAGGGTGATGGGAAACACAAAATTAGTTTTGAATGGTCTTGGCTAATAAACACACACCAAAAAACCCCCAATAATATGAAAAAATTTAACTGAGAGTATCATGATTATGTGGGTATCAACAGATAGATATCATATCTAAGATTATACTCTTGTATTAATCTATAACAGCGGACATGGGGTCTAGGCTTTAGGTCTGGTTGTTTTTTGCTGATTTTTTTTAATATAAAAGAAAGAATTAATAATAATTCTCAGATTTTCATAATTAATATTATTTAAAGACAAAAAAATTATTCTTTGAAATAATTCTACTTTTTAACTTAAATTCAATACATTCATATAACACTGAATAAGACTCATATATAAATTATTTCAAAGTAGCAAAGTTTAATTACAAATATTTGGGAAAGTTACCCTTACAGAAATTTAAGGTTGCGGGGAGCTCCCGCTAAGCTCCCGGGCTCATATGTTAACTTGTGCGAGCTATCTGCTACCTTGCGCGAGCTATCCGCTACCTTGCGCGAACTAGTGCGAGCTAACCAGCAGATCGCGAGAGCCAGTGCAAGCTACCTGTTAACTCGCGTGAGATACCCGCTACCTCGCGTTCACTATCATAGATTGTTTCTAGTACTCACCGCAAGTTTGCGCTACCTAGCATCATCGCAGAGTTTCAAACCTGCTAGCTCGCGAGAGGTAGCGCAAGTTTGCGGGAGCTATCGCAAGTTTGAGATATTTGATAGTCTCTGCACTCTTGAGATTCCACATCATTACTATTCCGGTCCAGCTAGGCCTTCCTTGAACCAACATCTGGAAAATCTGGGTCAGTCTGAGTTGACCAGTGTGTAGGAATACATAATAAAATTCCAAAGTTCCCTTCCACAGAAGGCCAAATAATCTGTTCTCTGCAGTGCTACAGATATTTACTTATGTTTTCACATTCTTGTGAATGATAAACTGTCTTTAGATATGGGATTAGTGCCCTTTTATCCTTGGTATTTCCTGCCCTGGAAATGGACTACTTTTGAATGGGGAGGGATGGTGTGTGATGCAGTCAGCATTTGAAAAATTGGAGGGAGAAGCTGTTATACATCTCAGTTCAATGGATGTATCTATAAGGGAGAGCCATTTCATGCTGTTTCATTAGTTTCTGGTAAGTACATCCTCTTTTAAATGATCAAGCAATATCATAGCTGAGTTTTGCCTGAAGTGAACATAGTGAGAGTAGGAGAGGGTTTAATTGTGAATTTTCTAAATTAGACCTAGCTGTCATGGTCTAGAGTATAAGGCATATAATGTATTTAGTAATCCACTAAAACTCACCTCATGTTATTGCTTAAAGATGAATAGGAATTCAATTTGGATTCATTTGATACCAGTAGGCTATTTCTTAAGCAAAATAAATGGATGGTCATTATTCAGTTAACCCATGGTTAACCTCAATTAGCTATAAAACTTTTAAATTTATTGGATAGTTAATCTACCTTTTTGCAAAATTCAGATCTTTTCCCCTAATTTGTTCTGCATGTTTTCAAATAGCTGGTGTATATATAGTACATATATGCTCACCCTGTCTTTGTTCTGATCTTGACCTACATCATGAATTTGTGAAATTGTAGGCTGAACCAGGGTCACTGATTTTGTGGATCAAGTTTGCGCAACCTACCACTACCTTGCGCTACCTACCACTAGCTCGCGCAACCTAGCAACAGTAATACAACTCGGGATCTTCGTTAACTAGCGCTAGCTACCATGGACAGCCGCAAACTAGCAATGTTTCAAATGGGAGCTTATCGGTAGCTCCCGGCAAGGGCTAGCTTGCGGGGAGCTAGCGCAAGGTTGCGGTGAGCTATCGCGAGCTTGCGGGGAGGTATCGCGAGCTCGCGGGGAGCTAGCACAAGCTCGCACGGAGCAGGAATGGGGAGCTGGCGCGAGCTCGCAGGGAGCTACAATGGGGAGCTGGCGCAAGCTTGCGCTAGGTTGCGGAGAGCTATCACTACCTTGCGGGAGCTAACCTGTCGGCCTTATCGGGAGCTAGCGCGAGCTCCCAATGTTTCAAATGGGATCTTATCGGTAGCTAACATTGTTAGCTACCGCAAGCTAACTCCGCAATCTCTCCGCAATCTCTCCGCAATCTTAATTTTCTGTAAGGGTAGACAGGGGCTTTTTTGTCCAGATGCCCTTGCAGCTTAATACTGATTATTACATGATGTACATGTAGCTTCCTGAATACACAGGATGCAAAGTACTGCACAGGGTACAATGTACCATGTCAAATTTGTCCATCTGGACCTGATAATATTACATAACGCAAATTCCAAGACAGTGATCATCTCAGTGATCTGGTGATAGTGACATGTCAAGTACAGAATGAATTATGATCGAGGACTCTCAGTCACAAGCTTGCATGTCAAGATGTTGAACTACACATGTACACGTCACCTTGTATGTAAGCATGGTGGGTGTGTCAGGGGCAGGCCGGCATGAGCTCCAACATGTACAAAGCCATTATAGAGGACTGGAGTTTGTCCAGGGTCCAGATTGAGTTATCCCCAGCTGGTACTTCAAGTTCAAGGTTTATCCTCCTACATGGTGTTCATGTCATTAAACCACAGTGCTGTAACATTGATCCCTTGTGCTGACAATGGCCATCACGAGAGTGCTGACAATGGCCATCACGAGATCTGATAACAAACCTTATCTGACCCGGGTGATTGAACTGGAGTACGCCTCCCCCCCCCCCACCCCTGTATCCCTGTATAAGGATATTTTAGCTACCGATAAAGCTAGGAACTAGGAACCTGGAAGACAGCTGAAACTTCCCAGCTTGAATTCTATATATTATATTATATCATACATGAACTTACATCATCCCGCCACCGTAATTCTACAAACTGAAATTTTAATTTTATGTGATATTCAAGGGAATATATAAATATCTCAATTTCAGAGCTGGATTAAAAATTGAATGAAAAGAACATCTGTTCAGATGTGAATGGCAGATTCCACAATAACCTAGTCCACTAACACACATTTCCGTCAATCATTGACGGAACATGACATTTGCAGCACCTATAAATTCAAAAATATCGTGAACAAACAATGTGCCCTGTATCTTACTATCTTAACCATATCAATGAATTGCATAAGATGAAAATAAACAGGAACCCCTATGAATTCTTTGTACAGTTTTCAATTTAGTAGGACAAAACAAAAATGACATTTGCAACATATGTGTTCACTGTTGCTTATGTCATTTTTCTGTCAAAATCTATTTTGTATATGTACAAGAAATTTCTTGTAAGACAAACTTGCATATGCTCAGTGGAATTAGGCCAATTGTATTGATGCATCTGTACCGTTGTCAGTGTATGACATCACCCATGCTGTAATACTGGGTCTTTTCAAAATTTTGCTAATGGTCAATTCCACATTAATGGTCCCTTTGAGCAGTTTTTTAGAACTGATTTGAGACCTTCATTATACCTAACATCTGAAAGCCCACACCACCAGCTTCACAAAACTGGTTTCACTGTTATGATGCACCACCTTAAGTTCTCCAGATATCAGTATTTGAACTGAATCCGCGACATTTCGGCAGGCGACATTTCGGCCAACGACATTTCGGCAGAAAGTGAAAAACCGACATTTCGGCAGGTTTTGTCATTATTGCTGTAAACTGTCCAAATACAATGTACAAACTTACTGGGGATACTACACAAGTAGATACATGTAGAAGCACCCCCTCACCCGGATACCCCCACCCCCCTCTCTATAGTACTAGACTATGCTAAATGTGATTTTATGTATGTTTTAGTTTTTCCCAAAAGCATGACCATTTATTAAATAAAATATCACAGAGGTTATAGTGATTGATTACATTAAAAACTTGCGCTCAAAAAGCAGTTTGATTGCAAGGAGCACAAACAATTACATGTTGTGTCATACTTTAATTTATTGGAACAAAAATATTTTTACAATTTTATATTTGTTGGAAAGTCTTGTATGTTATTCTTTATAGCAGAGGCTATGATAAAAAGAATAACCTCAAGTTGTGGACCTTCCTCGTGGTTATAACTGCAAAACAATCAAATTAAGTTGTACGGTATTGATCAGAAGATCAGACAAATGTCAACTCATGGTCTCTTGCAAGACATCCTGCTCCATGCCATTTAACTTTAGGGAAGTTTAGATAAGAATCAGATGAACAGATTATTCTTAAATTTAAGAAATAATACATTGATTGGTTGATTGGTCTTCAATGTGCTGACTATCAGTTACACCCACACCAACTGTGAGCACACCAGAGCTACCTGTGCATTTCACAGGTTCATTGTACCTCATTGCAATAAAGGTTTCCAAAACAATAAAAATGATAAATAGAGATTAAAAGTTAAAATGAAAATACAAGGGTTTGGTTTTGTTATGACAGATATATTTATTGTTGTTACAGGCGAGCTATAACAGCTTAAAAGGGGGGAGGGGGTGTATTGTAAGTTGTTGATTGCAGAGAGCCCAGTGTATAGACAGTACTAATTGGGGTAATGCATGATATAATTCAGGCGCCTATTGTCTGGTTATAGACAGGAGTATTGCTTGGGTAGACGCGGGAAAGAATGCTGGCGCCTTGAGTGCCATATATAAGATGAGAGAATTAGTTTGTAATCATTCGAAGCTACATACATTGACCGTGTACATTAGCTGTCGTGTATCGCGAGAGTAGTGATTATTGGGAATGGATTGACTGGGGTGCAGAGTACATTTTCTTCTTGCGTTCTTTTTCATCATTTTGTTTTTGTCAGGAGGGCGGTCTGTTGCAGAGATGTGGAGAAGTTGAATAACTGGGCCGCACGCTAGGCCTTCCTGTGAAGGACGTATACCTGGGTGGGCAGTAACACGCTGGGGTGTCGCTGCCGTCACGAACGCAACTGGGATGAGTTATTCAGGAGCAAGTTGGATGATCTGGGTCGCCCCACTCCCAAGGGGTTTGCCGGGCTGCACTGGGTTGGGGGCAGGTTTCCTCCCATGAAAGGCTGATTGGAGCTGGGGGTTGTTCCTGGCCGGCAGTAGGCAGATGTTTCGTACCCAAATATTTCGAACTTTACGTTTAAAGAAACATCAAAAGTAATTTTAACTGAACAATGGTTTTCCGTGTGGACTTTATTCTACTGTAGACCTATTATACAATGGTTTGTTCATTTTTATCTCGCTGTAGCTAATGTAATAAACGGACACGGTCAACAAGGTGGCTGCATCCCTGACGATGATATAGTGAGTCTGTTGTAAATGATAAATGTTTTATGTTCGTTTGAGCTAGGCGAATTAGAACATAAGAAGTATGTATTAGTACTTCACACATTGAACAACAGTTTAATTGAAATTTCTAAAAATCTCTATTGGGTTGTAATGTCTTTGCCCAAGCCGGTACCATATATATAAGCCTTAAACTGCAGAACAGGTCATCAATTCCACCATGGAACTCAATCGGTCAAGTCGTGGTGGTGACAAGTTATGTTATGAAGGATATTTGTACACAAAACACTGGGTAGGGAAAACCCAGGTCCGCTGGCGTTGTATCCAGAGAACAACAGGTTGTAAAGGAGCAGTGGGAACACCCATACCGGTACCAGGGAATACTGTTCATTTACTAAATGAGCACAATCACAATGCCAACTCCAATGCTATACAGGCAGCTAAAGTCAAAGCTGATATAAAGGAAAGAGCTAAGCAGAGCGATGACAAACCAAGCAACCTTTATCCCCAGTAAGTTTGTACATTGTATTTGGATGTATTAACAGCAAAAATGACAACCTGCCGAAATGTCGCTTTTTCACTTTCTGCCGAAATGTCGTTGGCCGAAATGTCGCCTGCCGAAATGTCGCCTGCCGAAATGTCCTGACACCATTTGAACTACATGGATAATACTGTGTAGAAAACGGTAGGTCTTACCCTATAGTCCCTCAGATGGTGTACACACTACATCTTCATCATTCTCTATCTTATCGATGTTTACGTACAGTGTCACCGTTGGTTAGTTTATATTTGCTTTGTAAAAGCTTTATCAGAAGACAAAATTCCACTGCCATGATCTTGGGATAATGAGTATCCAATGTCCCCTCAGTCACAATTTAACCACATAAGTTTGCTTTTCTTAGCAGCAGCCCACACATTGTATCAAATCTCTTCATTCCCACATCCCAGGGTATAAGACCTTCATTCTGGATGCAACATCCAACCAGTTGAGACAAGCTTAGAGTCAGTACAGCAAATCAAAATCTGTCCCATCAGTCACGCTTTTGTATGGGTTAGTGTCTGCTTTTTGGGAAATGGCTAAAACAAGTGCTCAGAGACAGAGACAAAGACGATCTAAGTTAAAGAGTGAAGGGAGGTATGAAGAGTATAAGACACAACAATCAGTGTACCATAACCAGTGGGATAAAAAAAAAAAAAGAGGAATGATGTCGGCATCTGCCAAGAAGGAGAAAAAGATAGTGCCACGGCACTGTAGCGCTCATCTGGCTATAACTGGAGAAAGTGGCTGCGAGAAATTTTTACTGAAGAACTGCAATATTTAGATGATTTTCTAACTTGCGTTGTCTCCCCTGAACAAAATGGCAACATAGTCGATTTCACAGGTCAAGCTGCAAATTCATGATTGTAATTGGAGGTTATGGAATAAAGGCAATTATACCAAAATATAATGTGTGATTGTCAGTAAGCTGTATAAGCAATAACCAGAACCAATTTTTATTATGTGATTGCAGTCGTTCGTCCGTCTGTCCACTTCGTGTGCGGACAGTACATTGGACAGTTTTTAACCTACGATTCCAATATTTTGTGGGTATATGCACCAGGGGGAGACATGTCGAGTACGAAATATGTGCGACTGGGTTGTTACGATGGCAATGAGATGTAACAGGACATTTTTCCAATGAAAGTAATCTCTGGTGAGGTATGGCCTAACCAAGAGATACCCCCATCTGTCTGCGAAGATGTAAAAGATAGTGCCACGGCACTGTAGGTCATCTGTCTGTAACTGGAGAAATTAGCTGTGAGAAATTTTTACTAAAGAACTGCAATAGATGAGTTTGTAACTTGTGTTGTCCCCCCTGAACACTATAAAATGATCCATGCAGTTATTTCCTGAGATTTTATGATAAAGTTTCATGGGAAATTCAAGATGCGGCAATATTGGATTTTCGAAATGAACCAAAAAAAGGTATCTTGCACAACTGGACCACAAGGGGAACCTGTGTATCAACATCCATGCAGTAATATCCTAAGAATTTACGATAACAAAATTTCATGGGGAAATCCAAGATGGCCACCTGGTGGCCATATTGGATTTTTCAATCAGACCATATATGGTATCCTGCACAGCTAGACCCCAAGGGCAACCTCTGTACCAAATTTGAGAAAGATCCATGCAGTAGTTCCTGAGAAATCACGATAACAATGTTTCATCTGGAAATCCAAGATGGCCGCCTGGTGGCCATATTGGATTTTTCAATCAGACTACAAATTGTATCTTGCACAACTAGACCCCAAGGGGAACCTCTGTACCAAATTTGAGAACGATCCATGCAGCAGTTCCTGAGAAATCGCGATAATGTTTCATCTGGAAATCCAAGATGGCCGCCTGGTGGTCATATTGGATTTTTCAATCAGACCACAAATTGTATCTCGCGCAACTAGACCCCAAGGGGAACCTGTATATCAAATTTGAGAAAGATCCATGCGGTTCTTCCTGATAAATCATGATAACGAAGTTTCATAGGGAAATCCAAGATGGCCGCCTGGTGGCCATATTGGATGTTCGAATCAGAGCAGAAAAGGTATCTTGCACAACTAGACCCCCAAGAGGAACCTGTGTACCAAATTTGAGAAAGATCCATGCAGTAGTTAACGAAAAATAATGATGACAAGATTTCACTGGCAAATTCAAGATGGCCGCCTGGTGGCCATATTGGATTTTTCAATCAGACCACAAATTGTATCTTGCACAACTAGACCCCAAGGGGAACCTCTGTACCAAATTTGAGAAAGATCCATGCAGTACTTCCTGAGAAATTGAGATAACAATGTTTCATTTCGAAATCCAAGATGGCCGCCTGGTGGCCATATTGGATTTCTGAATCAGACCACAAAAGCATTTTGCACAACTAGACACTAAGGGGAACCTGTGTATCAAATTTGAGAAAGATCCATGCAGTACTTCCTGATAAATCACGATAACGAAGTTTCATAGGGAAATCCAAGATGGCTGCCTGGTGGCCATATTGGATGTTCGAATCAGAGCAGAAAAGGTATCTTGCACAACTAGACCCCAAGGGGAACCTGTGTACCAAATTTGAGGAAGATCCACAAAGTAGTTCCTGAGAAATTGCAATAACAATGTTTCATGGGGAAATCCAAGATGGCCGCCTGGTGGCCATATTGGATTTGTGAATCAGACCACAACAGGTATCTTGCACAACTAGACCCCAAGGGGAACCTGTGTACCAAATTTGAGAAAGATCTATGCAGTAGTTCCTGAGAAATCGCGATAACAATGTTTCAATGGCAAATTCAAGATGGCCGCCATGGCGGCCATATTTCAAATCGTATCGACACGGCATGAACAAATTCTGGTGTCCTCATTGGGGGGAACATGCATGCCAAGTTTCAGCTTAATCGGCCAAGCGGTTTCAAAGAAGAAGATGTTTACGCACGATGGACGACGGACGACGCACGACGGACGACGGACAGTCAGGCCATGACATAAGCCCATCGGGCCTTCGGCCCAGATGAGCTAAAAAGAAAGAGGATCAGAAAGGCCGTCTACAGGTATGTACATGTAGATCTGTAAAATATTTATAAATGGATCTCGATATATACATGAATAAGCAATGATAATGATCTTCAGAATCATAGTGTTTTTTGTGAAATCCCCTTTAATACGGATATCAAGTATAGGTTGTCCCGTCAGTCACATTTTGATACTGTTTATATCAATTGACGCAAGACACCAAAATAGCAGAAAAGTGTCATTCTTTTGTAATTTATAGGCAAAGAAAACAAGAGAGAAAGGCTGCTTCAGAGTTGAGAGAATCCCCCGAGAGTAGCCCAAACTTGAGAACGGGGGTGATGAAAAGAGCGATAACGAGGGCCCAAAGCAAACTTCCTAGGAGTCCCAGAAGGAGGAAGAAGGTTGTGCAGAAGCTGGCCGTGAAATTTTCACCAGAGACCTTCAAGCCACCAAAACGAAGACGAGAAAATCTTGCTTTAAGTGCTGATGTGATCAAAGATGTAACAAATTTCTATGAGAGGGATGACATCTCTAGACAAGCACCAGGAAAGAAGGACTACGTAATCATAAGGGGAAGTGGGGTGAAAACGAAAGTACAAGAGATTCATGACAATGACATTGGGTGAAGCACATGAGAAGAGAACAATGAAAGTGTTGACTCTGCATGTGGGCAATGGGTGAAAGTGCGGTACGAGTCCAAAGTTTATCATGGATTGATATTGGATGTCAAGGACAACTGTTACCAGATTAGATGTTTGGTTTTGTCTACTTCTGGTAAAGCCTATGTATTTGAGGCTGAACAGGATAATATTTGGTATGATAGAGATGCAGTCATAGAACCAATGAAGAGTGAGCCGAGGCTTGTCAATTCCTGAGGCGTGTACACAATTTGATGCAATAGAAGTAGTCAAACATACATGTAACTAGTTGTCCCATCAGTCACAATTTTTGGTTTTGTCCGGAACATGAATTTTTGTTTCATGTTGGTTGCAGTTGGTTTCAAGTTCAATATGACAGTTGCTGATCACTAACAACACCATTGTATGTTTTATAGACAACTTTTATAGTTTATTACCCGACTTGTATATATGGATGTATTGTTAACCCGTTATCACATTTTTGTTAGTATACTCTGTTAAAATAAACATAGTTTTCTTTTATGCAGCTTCTGTTTTTTGTTTATTTAATGATCTCTGAACTATATTTATCACATTCATGGATGTATGTAAGTTCAGATGAGTCACAGTAGATGCCTTATACGTGGGGTCCCATCAGTCACAGCATAACTGTCCCATCAGTCACATATTCTGTGCCCGGGTGTACATCAGAGTTTAGATACTAATGTTAACCATTGCAATTTTGATAAACCAGAGGGTCTGATTGTTCAATTTTTAACAGTAAAGACTCATGCAGAATGGTATTTAGATAGCATTTGACTATTAGGTGAGTTACGTTGAAAACGGTGGTCCTCAAAAGTCCCATCAGTCACAAGGATGCCTTTGGGCACATGGCAAACAGAGCATGCAGGTATGGCCCAAAGCCCTGGTTTTTTTTAGAAGTCTGAAGTGTCACCTTTACTAACATAACCCTGAAACCAAGATCAGTAACTATCCAAAGCTGTGGTATTGTCATAAAGATGTTGCGTGGGCGCTGTTTGTCCCGTCAGTCACGGTGGAATTGACCTAAATGTCATTTCTGTCACGGGAGTTGGACGGGAATGACATTAGCAACATTTTCAAATGCTCATGTATAGTATGCATGTATTGGTATTTAACACACTGGCAATGGTACATATATCTTAATAAGGTCAAGCTAGTATCACTGTAAATCTTTTTTTGAATAATTTAGTTGACATTTGTGATTATTGTAAAAAAAAGTATGACGGAAATATGACATTAGCACAAGTGACATTAGCAACATTTACATTTCTGTCTCTCTATTATACTGCAGATAAGAAATATACCGGGTAAGACTGTCCTTATACAGGGTAAAACTGTTACATAACCTTGGTGAGTAGCAAACATGTACATGACAAGGAGTTAGTTTTTTAGTATTTTTAATGTTGCTAATGTCATTTTTCGGTTGGACGGAGAATTTGACAGAAAAGTGGACCAGGTTATCGTGGAATCCGCCGAATGCCTCCGATCCAGATCCAAGAAGTCGGTATCATCATTCTAGATTAGAATTTAGCTGTGTTGCAAACCACTGACTTTGTAGTTGGTCAATTGATAAAATTTCTTTACAATACAATCCTATACAATACAATCTTTATTGCACTACATTTGTGTACAAAAGTATGACATACCGGTACAAAAAGTCAACATGAAATGCAGTATCAGTGACACATTTAGCGTAAAAATATCAAATGTATACATTCTTTTCATGTAACCTACATTTTGTAAACTGCAGCAGAAATTTGTTTGGAGTATTGGTTGTCTGGATCTAGGATTGTGAGCACTTATCAAAATTTGTTCTGGGGAGAGTGCAGAGACTTCTGGTGGGACGGAGTGAAAGAAATCTCTTCTAAATTCTGAAAAAAATTTACAGCTGAGAAGGAAATGGTTTCCAGTTCCACTAAATTGTCATTGCATTGCTTGCACATTCGTTCAGACCTATGGATTCCATGATACCGTCTAGTTCTAACTTATGGCTGCTAGTTTGAAGTTTTTTAAGTGTGTACCTATGGTTAGGGTTGGTTAACACTGTTCAGGTAGTCTTGTGCATCATATGTTTTGTATATTTGTGATAAGATTGTAAGTTTTCCAGAACTTTTCTCTTAACTCATTGAAAAAGTAGTTCTGGTATTGTGCTTCCAGTTTTGATTTTAGTATTTTGAAAGTGGAGTCTGAGTTTTGGACATGGGTTGAGTGAGATCAGGGAAGGTTGTGTTAGTTTTCTGTATTAGAGCCTTGACTGAAGTCTCCCAGTTAAATTTGTTTTGTGAATTTGAATTATAGTAGCGATGTGCATCTTTCAGTAGTTTATTGTTGGTGGTGGACACTCTATGGAAATACTTCATCAATGATGTGTACACCTACATGTATCCTGAGTGTCCTCTACTAGCCTACATTCTGTCTGACAGTATAAGTATTGGGGTGAAACCTGGAGGCGAAGGTTGTCAGAGCAAAACGAGACTGACAGAAGTCAAGTCGTGAGGTGGCAGGGTGGGCACGAAGTTCGTACAAATCCTCGATGGATCTTAAAAACACCCATGTATCTCCCCCACCCCCCGTATTACATAACAGAGTCTTGTAAACACCAACCAATCATTCTCTCCAGATGGTTCCTTCAAATCAAAAAGAGGTCGAGCTATCATTTCGTCCGCTAGACGGCACTGAGGATGTGTAGTCCTATCCGGAGTGTCCTCTATCAGCCTACATTCTGTCTGACAATAAGTATTGGCAGAAGTGGATGAAACGATTTTATTACACAGAGTAAACTACAAATAAAGCCTGGTATTCTATGGTGGTCTGTTGCAACCATATCTAGGTCCAGTGACGTCACACTGTTTTTAATACTATATTTCAAACTTTGTACATGCACTTTTCAATGCTTGATTTGAGCTTAAGGTGTTTATACTTTGAGTTTCAACACAGATCGACTCACTGTTCCAATCATGAATGTGCATGTTTCACCAAAATTTGGAAGATGGTAACTCATAAGTGACAAGTCAATTTGAATCTTGCATTTAATTTCCCCCATTTTGGTGAAACATGCACACTGGAACAGTGAGTCTGTGTTGAAACTCAAAATATACACACCTTAAACTTGAATCAAGCATTGGAAAGTGCATACAGTTTGAAATATATGTATTAAGGCAGTGTGATGTCACTGGACCTAGATATGATTGCAATAGACCACAATATAGAATACCATGCTTTACTTGCAGTTTTCTCTGTGTAATAAAATCGTAAAAAATTACAATAAATATTTTCCGACACTGTTTGCAATGGTCTTTCATTTTACGATCACTTTAAGATAAGGTAAAATATGCATTCTAAATGCTTGAATAAAGATTTAGTCAACATCAAGTATCACTTTTCTGGTCAAACTGGAAGAGAATATAAATTTCCCAAATTTTTTTTAACAAGATTCAACAAACAAAAAAAACGGATTTCTGGCAAAAACCGGAAAACTTCAAGTTCTTTGATTTAATTTGTTTATCATCCCCAAGTAAACTAGTTAGATGACTGGAACTTTTTCCCATACTGAGTACTCCTGCCAAACTCAGCAAACGTGCGACCCACTTTCTGTGACGTCACTTTTACCAGTACACACATACAACTGCAATAATGGTCGCTCAAAAGAAGTAGGTATGAAAGCATAACGAAATGGGGTAAGAAACTATGTTAAGAAACTATTACTTATTCAGTACTAAAACGATTGATATTTCAGGGGTACTGACATTATCCCCACCCGACATCTTTCCCCACCACCGATCCCCATCCGAAAAAGTGAAAATACTCATCTCAATTCAAAAAGTCATCCCTTCGTGATAATGAGATCTCGTAGCAGGCAGTCTCGCGGGACAAAACTGTGAAAATACACCAGTAGGCATGCTCTAGTGGGGGTAATATAAAATGAAAACTCCAGAGGCTGAGTGAACAAAGAGAAAGTGAATTGTCTTTTTTTAAAAGATAGTGCCACAGCACTGTAGCTCATCTGGCTGTACAGTAACTGGAGAAAGCAGCTGTAAGAAATTTTTACTAAAGAACTGCAACAGAAGAGTTTCTAACTTGTGTTGTCCCCCCTGAACACTAAATGATCCATGCAGTAATTTCCTGAGATTTCATGATAACAAAGTTTCATGGGAAATTCAAGATGCGACCATATTGGATTTTCGAAATGGAACAAAAAATGTATCTTGCACAGCTGGACCACAAGGGGAACCTGTGTACCCAAAGTGACAAAGATCCATGCAGTAATTTCCTGAGAATTCATGATAACAAAATTTCATGGGGAAATTCAAGATGGCCGCCTGGTGGTGATTTTCGAATCGGACCAGAAAAGGTATCTTGCACAACTAGACCCCAAGGGGAACCTGTGTATCAAATTTGAGAAAGATCAATGCAGTAGTTCCTGAGAAATCACGATAACAAAGTTTCATGGGGAAATCCAACATGGCTGCCTGGTGGCCATATTGGATTTTCGAATCGGACCGGAAAAGGTATCTTGTACAACTAAACCCCAAGGGAAACCTGTGTACCAAATTTGAGAAGGATCCATGGAGTACTTCCTGAGAAATCCCGATAATGTTTCATCGGGAAATCCAAGATGGCCACCTGGTGGCCATATTGGATTTTTGAATCCGACCACAAAAGCTATCTTGCACAACTACACCCCAAGTGGAACCTGTGTACCAAATTTGAAAAAGTTCTATGCAGTAGTTCCCGAGAAATCGCAATAACAAAGTTTCATGGGGAAATCCAAGACGGCCGCCTGGTGGCCATATTGGATATTCAAATTGGACTAAAGTACACATGTTGTACAACTAGACCCAAAGGGAAAGCGGTGTACCAAATTTGAGAAAGATCCATGAAGTAGTTACCGAAAAATAATGATGACAAGATTTCACTGGCAAATTCAAGATGGCCGCCATGGCAGCCATATTTAAAATCGTATCAACACCGCATAAACACATTCTGGTGTACTCATTGGGGGGAACATGCATGCCAAGTTTCAGCTTAATCGGCCAAGTGGTTTCGGAGAAGAAGATGTTTACGGACGACGGACGATGCATGACGGACAATCAGGCCATGACATTAGCCCATCGGGCCTTCGGCCCAGATGAGCTAATAAAAATGTGGAAGACAATTAAGCACAACTAGGACATGCGTTCTGGCACGTATAGATGGACAAATTTCCGCTTATGATTTTTTTTTGCCAAATTTACGAATTCATAATATTATGATGGGGAAAATGTTGGATGGGGAAAATGTCGGGTGGGGATATAAATATTGTTGGGGAAAATGTCGGTGGGGAAAGTGTCAGTGAGGAAGTTGTCGGGTGGGGATAATGTCACGGATTTGATTTTTCGCTTGAGGGGTTCACCTCATACTCAAATCTCCCTCTGGCACTGAAGTGTGGTATGCAGGGGAGAAGAGCAGATACTATCAAACACATACCAGAAGTTGTCATAGTTCTTAAAACAAGCACATGTCTGAAGTATAAATAGACTTAAACACAGTCTCTTGTAGAGTCATTCAGTGGCAGAATTTTTCTTAGAAGTTCCTGTTCTCATACGTTGTTCGCCTCAATGGAATACAAGAGTTCAGTACAGCACTGCCTCAACATAGGTACTGAAGCCATGTGGTAGAAATTTTCGCATGTTTTGATAATTCTGTCCGTGCAAATCAGGCCACTGGCTAATACACTCTAACCAGAACCACACATATTTATTTATTTGGCCTACCGGCCTATTTCTTCTAATTTTTCAAACAGACATAAAAGCAGAAAAAATTGAATATGTCAACTGAGGCTAAATACTGTGACATGGACATGTTATTTATCCCAAGAACTATAAAGACAACTAGTGAAATTTGTAGAATGTTTGCAGAATTTCTCTCCAGAGTAGCCTGAAGTTGAGTTTTGCCGTCTGAATAATTAGAAGAAATAGGGCAATATGTAATATAATATTCAATACCTTTTAGGACTTTCTTCATTACGCACATTAAAAAAAAAAAAAAAAAATTCTTGCTACCCCTGAACTGTTTTAATCTTTCGCAATCTCTAAACCACAAGCTTATTTACACAAAGCAAGGGCATCTACAATTTTAATCAACTTCATGGGTAATACATGTACATGTATATATTTTGTATTATCTACGAAAAGAAAAAAACACCCACTCCTCCTACCTTTCGTGCGAACATGTGACGATAAGGCCTCTGATAATTAATGATTCGGTTCCCGTAACCAGCTCTCATCTATATTTTGAGGGCAAATAATTAAAATCCATGAGGGATTTACATCTTCATGAGTAAAACTTGCTCATTTTCTTCATATTTGTATACAAATGGTTTGCAAGTTAATAATTAATAATTATCACACTCAAACAATTAATTAACAGTGGACTAAATGAATGATTCTTTTTAATAAGGTAAAAAAATTGGTCCTCCGTCAATCATTGTTCCAAAATGGGGTTGGTGAGTTCGGCTTTTTTATTTTTTTTATTTTATTTTTTTTTTGTAACTGGCATCATCGTTTTCAATGGGTTCAACTCTTGTAATGTTGAAGGAGGAAACGGTGTTCTCTGAGAATTTGAGAATCCACAAGTCGCCTGATGATCCCAGTCTTCGCTATCCACGGTTTTAGTGCATTGATGACAATTAATACTGATGAATATTAAGGTCTGCATCTTGTATCTTGGAGAAACAGCACTTCATAAACATTACTTCCAATCTCGTCATTAGTTTGCAATTTTCTGACAATGATGGAAAAATGTTTATTATTGTTTTGTTTTTTTTGTGAAAATTAACTTTGTCAGGCTAAAAGTGGTTTACATGTAGTCATGGCAGTATATCTTAGTACGCTTGAATCAAGGTGGTCCATTAGGCCAACTAATAAAATTAACTGTTTATCTACCCCGCACGTATCAGATATTCACACTCACATCCACAGACAATTCCATACATGAAAGTTACCCAGAAATCAATGCAGATCACACGTAGTGGTGAGCAGAAAATGATGTTTGATGAAAAAGTTATGAACGAGTAAGTTATACGAAGGGGACAAATAATTTTTGGCAGGTCAATATCATATTCCACTTTCCTGCACAATACATAAGCAAAACTATGGCATATATTTTATGGATTCAGCGAAATCATCTCCTCTATTTTAGCACCTAAAGTGGTCAGTTGATAACTCGAGTTCTTCATCATAAACATCAACTTTTAACTATGAATTACATAGCTTAATAAGCCAGGTTGGAATTTCAGATGATGCTGGCCACCATGACAGTTCTGTTGGCTCCAGGAGGTGAAACCAACTGTTTCTTTATGCTACGAAGCTTGTATTTTTCATGGAAGAAACAGATTTCATAGTTTGCAACATACATCTGGTATACTTCCTCATAACTTTTCAGTGAATTGTTAAGGATTTATCACAATCAGCAAAATGCTGATTTAAAACCTCTGCCCAATATTAAATGCATACAGTGTAGGCCTATATGCTGTCCACCCCTTAAGCTGGCAGAACTGCCGTGGTGGCATGTCTTAGAGTAGAGTTTTAGTACAGAGAGCTGAGTTTATACATAATGTTATCCGTGTCAAGTGCGACACTCAGATCAAGGATCAAGGATTTAGATGGAACTCCGACATGGGTGTACATAAAATCAGAATCCCCCCCCACCTCCACTGGCGAAGGTCTAGCGTGGGAACTAGTTCCACCATCAGTCCTTTTTACCCTGGACACCGAATCAGCCCAGCGCCTTGTGAATAGGGTTCATACTTCATGTAAGAATCATGAGACAATGCATACAATAGCCAAGTCTAGGGACAACAATGTGTCTAGACTTGAGCCTTTTCAGCTGCACAAAGACTCCGACAACAGCTCTCTACATGAAATATCTACCGTGAATAGGCGAGTATATGTAAGCGGTCACTGGCGAGGGGCGAACCCACGCCAGCTGTAGCACTCCAGATCAGAGTCAAACACTCTAACTACTTCGGCCACGACACGCTCACATCTCGGGATGCTTAACTTGTGCAAAAATGCCAAAATTATTCTAACAACGTTTATTGTGAAACGGCACTCAGACAAAATACCCTTGGGTTGCTGCTTCTCGTGAAAAAAAACTCATATGCGTGAACCTGCATGCCCTTTAGTCTCTCGCCTGGCATGAATATGCCGTAATATGCGGTACTAACGGGATTACGATGTGGCTTATTGCCACATTTCCTCGGCCTGCTGATCAGCCTTTGCACATGTAGCACATATTTTGTACGTTATCTAGACTAGATAACGTACAAAATATGTGCAACATCTGCAAAGGCTGCGTGTGCAGCACTTTCACTTTGAATCACAGACAAACGATAACCGTTGCACCATGCTTGAGTTGTTATATTCCACCCGAAAGATGATTAATGTATACTACACTTACCATTATCATTGATTTCAATAAGCAGACAATTAATTTCAGTCCTGATATCTCCTGATGCCGCCCCAAAAGAACAAACGTGACCACAAAATCCTTAATCGGAGTCACATGAGCCGGCAAAAAATCATGTGACAACGCGTGTCGCTTACGTCGCTAAAAATAACTGGGTTGGCATATTTATGAATATTGTGCAAGTAGTTGGCATTGTCGTTCGATTTAATGACTTTGAATGGATACATACGTGGTAAATAATATCATTTAATCTACATTTAATCATTATAACGCAGTTACTTTCAGTTTTGTGCATGTTCAAGAGTCTTTGACCCTTGACCCCGAAATAGAACAGCACTCGTGACGTAATGTATTGTGTGTGCATTGTCTTACAAAGTATCTTATTTTATTATATGTGTTTTATTGTTGCCCTCGGGCATAATAGTGCAATAAACTTTATCTATCTTATCTCGTGCGCAGTCGTCATTTCTGTGCACCAAACCACCCAATCTCCTGGCTTCGATTGCATATACCTTTCGTCTAAACGGCTGCAGGAATGATTTGGAGCTGTTTGTAAAAAGCGGAAAACGGATCGAGGCTTGGTGAATGCAAACCACCCTCATCACACCCTGCATACCAAACGGCTGCTCCAACTTCCGCCGGAGGGTGAACTTCCGCCGGAGGGAAGGGCGTGAAAAATGGTAGGACAACTTGTTGATTTTTACGTTGATATGTCAGAACCATACCCTATCAACAATATCACATTGTCTCAGTCGTTAGATGGTACGTTTATTTAACTAGCTGACGTGTTTTTGAGAAGGGGATAATTCTAAATAGACAATTACATCCATTAGAAGCCGAATCTAGAAACCTTTCTTAGAAAACCTACATCAAATATGCATTATATCTAATTAATCAAGAATATACCTACGATCGTTGTGTAGAACGAGGTTGCCTTTTAATGGCAAGATAATATTTATATGTGAAAAAGAAGAATTTCGATGATTTTGAGACTCATGAATATGACCTGTGTGGAAGTGGTGATACAACATACGGCGGAGTGAGATCTGATTACCGCCGGAGTCAATAATAATATGATACAGTTACCGCCGGAGTATCTAACAGGCACGGTGGAGCGGGGGAAGGGGCTACGGGGGCTAAAGTCCCCCAATAATTTGAGCAGGAAAAAATAAATAAACACTACACTAAAGTTTTGATAGTTTTCCAGAGAGAATGGCAAATGTGATTGGCCTACTATTATCAGAATGCAGCAGAACGCAGCGTTTTGCATTTGTAAATTCGACAATTTTCTAGGTTGTCCGTCTGTATAAGTCTTATGAAGGTCTCAAAAATAAAACATGAAGGCTGAACCGAAAGTGTTGGATATCTTAAAGTTTTAAGAAATGGACAGGCCATGCAATAAAAAACATAACAGTCGGGACTTAGTTCCGGATTGAACAACCTGTCACCTAAAGGGCGTCGGAAGCCATGGCCGTACCACTTTTGCGCAATAAACAAAAATATGAAAGAAAGAAAAAACAAAAAACGAAGAAAGAAAGAAATAAACACAAAATGAAAAGCAAACGAACTACGCAGTTTTGATAGCTTCCAAGTTGAAGAAGACTTTGATCGGTCCAGAGCGCCAGTGAATTTGTTAGCGGCTCTGAGCACCGACCGTGAATAAGTAACATGTGCGTTCATATGCATGATGCCGTTTGATGTTCACATTATTTTATCAACGAAACAAAAAATTAGTTTTCTTCATACGAATTCGTTGTTCATTTGTCCAATTTGTCATACACGCTAGGTTGTTTCTGGGTGCATTCTACCTTTCCCGGTCCGTACCCGAACTTGTGATTAAGCTTCCGGCGGCCCCTGGACCCTCGCCTAAAGTGATATGATAGTGGCCGTACCACTTTGAATTTGCTTCCGACGCCCCTGTACCTTAACCCTACCTGGCCGGGGGGGCACTTTACGCCGCCCCCCCCTTGTTGGTTTTTTGCTCGTATCTCCGGAACGACAAATGATTGAGAGCTGAAACTCCGTGACTTTTCCGATTATCATATTGGGGTCATTTTGAGCCTATTTGCATGACCCCCCGAGCAGACGATCATGGGTAAATTTAAAATGGCGGACATGGGGGGTACTAGAAAAGTGATGTTTTCACCATATTTCTTCAAAAATTACACAAAAATTCGCATATTGATTCAACGCGATTCTATGCATTTTACTGAAACCATATGTCTTAGCATCACCAAAAAACATCCCCTGATTTTTCCCGCTCCCTCCCTTCTCCCATTAACCCTACCAGTCCTGGGGGAGGGGGTGCCAAAATGCCCCCCCCCCAACAAACTTTCTGCGATATCTCCGAAACGCCAAAAAATGAAGAGCAGAAACTTCATCACGTTATAGGTTATCATTATAATATTATCATTTTGAGCCTATTTGCATAACCTCACGAGCAGAGGATCATGGGTAAATTCAAAATGGTGGCCATGTGGGGTACCAGAAAAAGTGATGTTTTCGTCATATTTCTTCAAAATTTTTACTTTTCTGTATAGAAAAATGGGCAAAACTTATTTTATTTCATATCAGATCATTATTTACTAATTTATCATGCAGTTTTTGCGAAGAAAAAACAAAGTAAAAAAATTCGAAGATTTTGACCAAAAATCGTCCAAAAATGCTCTTTTAGAAAATGACGTCTGTGACGTCATCATGGCGGCCATCTTGGATTTTTTTTACATTTTCTTGCAGAGCTTGACCCAAAGATATAGTGTGGTAAGTTTCAGCCCTCTAGCCTTAGAAGGGCACTCCCCCCCCCCCAGGCTGTGGTACATCCCAAATCGCCCAGGCCAGATAGGGTTAATCCAAAACAAGTCGAAAATAGGCTGTACTGTCTAGAAAGCACAATTTTAAATCTAGATTTAAGAATATCCCCGACCTACTAGAGAGAAGAAAGTTAGTTCCGTTAGTTCACTCTACAAAAGTTCTTCTAAGTCCAAATATTCCGTCAAAATGCAACAGGACCCTATTTACTAAATATAAGTATAAAAATCTAAGTAGAGACCATAAAAAGTGATTAATTCCATTTCAAAAACCATTCTACTTTTTGTTGTACATCAGTCTAAACAATACAGTTCTCGAAAGTGGGAAATAGCTGTCAAAATGCCAGAACGCGCCATTTCACGTTTAGATTTTCAAAAACAATTCCAGGAACCCTCACAGAAAAACACAAAAACTATCAAAATACGAGCGATAATTGAGAGATGATTTGCGATTTTATCCATCGGGAATTGGCCAGAATGCGTCTCCGGCTGCCTAGAACCCCAGAGCTTCCGGGGCCTAGCCGGTCCCCAGTCTAACTGAAATCAGACCCAATATAATCACAGGGTCTAACCAAATCCTATCTTTATTACCTAATTTTTCCATAAATCGTGTAGTTTAAACAACTCAATAAACTCAGAAATGGTTATCTATTACGGTACTTATTGTTCAGAAACGCTTAATGGTACTCTAAATAGATGCTCTCAACAGTGTTTGAGGGTTATCCGATACCTAGACTGTATCTGACGGATACACATTCGCAACATTCTCACGGCGTCAGATTGTATATCTCATACTGTCAGAAATTTGGTTGTTTCACCGACAGTTTAGGGGGTTACACAGGGGAGAATGATTCGCCAAAGAGACCGGAAAATTACAATGCTGACGAGAACGCCTAGGCCAATACACGAGTTGGCACGATGGGCGTAAATGTCGAGGATAAAATGGCTATGTCTGCATGGTTAACATATAGTAAAGTGGCCTGATCGTGTACATAGACAAACGCAATTAGAGATTAGATCCTCCGGCGGTAATCATATCTTCGAGACATGTTCCTCCGGCGGTATTTGTATCATATACGAACATGCATGGGCTAGAAAATCTAACATTGACCGAAGTACATTGAACTATTTCAAACTACAAGCTATCAGCCTGCTGTTAAGGAACTATTCTTCATATATCTATAACTTATTTGGCGAAGGATACAAAGATAGATGATTTTTTAAGCATCTAATCACTGTTATGTTGCAATCTAGCTCTTAATGTCAGATAAAATGAATTGTAATTAAAAAATAATACAAGGACGAGTTGAAAATTTCACACGAATTGCTAACGCGTCCCCTTGAGAACATTTTCTGATTCAATTTTCGAGTAGTAAATACGTGAAAACTACCAAAAAAATGAAAAATCTGAACTTACTTAACTTCTCAAATTTGTAATTTCCCTCCGGCGGAAGTTCACCCTCCGGCGGAAGTTGGAGCAGCCGTTTGGCTCACTGGGACATAAGTGGCGTGAGCCTGTGAAACGGAGTTTGGGTCGAATAGTCATACTGACTAAAATAACGTACAAAATAAATGTAGCATGACCACACCCTGCATACCAAACGGCTGCTCCAACTTCCGCCGGAGGGTCAACTTCCGCCGGAGGAAAATTTCAAATTTGAGAAGCTAAGTAAGTTCAGATTTTTCATTTTTTGGTAGTTTTCACGTATTTAGTACTCGAAAATGTAATGAGAAAATGTTCTCAAGGGGACGTGTTAGCAATTCGTATGAAATTTTCAACTCGTCCTTGTATTATTTTTTAATTACAATTCATTTTATCTGACATTAAGAGCTATATTGCAACATAACAGTGATTAGATGCTTAAACAATCATCTATTTGTGTATCATCCGCCAAATAAGTTATAGATATATGAAGAGTAGTTCCTTAACAGCAGGCTGATAGCTTGTAGTTTCAAATAGTTCAATCTACTTCGGTCACTGTTAGTTTTTCTAGCTCATGCATGTTCGTATATGATACAAATACCGCCGGAGGAGCATGTCTCGAAGATCTGATTACCGCCGGAGGATCTAATCTCTATGCGTTTGTGTATGTACACGATCAGGCCACTTTATTATATGTTAACCATGCAGAAATAGCCAAGATCATCACTAATTTTATCCTCGACATTTACGCTCCATCGTGCCAACTCGTGTATTGGCCTAGGTGTTCTCATCAGCAGTTTGTCACCCCCTAAACTGTCGATGAAACAGCGATATTTCTGACAGTATGAGGTATACAATCTGACGCCGTGATAATGTTGCGGTTGTGTATCCGTCAGATACAGTCTAGGTATCGGATAACCCTCAAACACTTTTGAGAGCATTTATTTAAGGATAGCTATCCCCTTAGAGGGTCAAAATTTGTCACTTTTTTATTACTTCATTCAAATATTCACTACTTCCTCTAACATTTGGTGAAAAAATGAGATAAAAATTATAAATAGAAGTGCTTTAATATTAGGATTGAAAATTTAGTTTCCGAGGCCCTGGAACAATTAAACAGATTGCCTTAGCTTGGGCTTGGCTACTATTTTTTTTGTCTGTTAAATTTCCCTTTCCAAAACTCATTTCCGCAGTATTATGGTAAGCTAATTATCTATTAGTCCTACTTATTTACATTAATGTATCCCCTTCTGATCAAAACCATGCAAACATCCTTATTTTTGTTTCTAGTTATGACAGTGACACTTCACTCAGACACCCGCCGTGAAGTAATCCACACAGGTGTGAACAAGTTTTAGCAGATTAAAAATGTATTTGACAATAGAATTCAAGCAAAAAATAGGGATTAATTCATCAGTTGTATAGCTGGACACATTTTGCCCGATTTCTAGCCTTTCATTTTTGTACAAAATCCGAAATTCAAACGTTTATTTCTCGAAAAGTATCCATGCTACGCTTTTGAAATTTGGCATGCTTGTTACTTATAAGGTGATCTAGAAAATCTTATCTCACTTTTGTAAGGTTGGCTTCGTTTTATAATTATCCAACTTTTAAGACAAACGACCGTAAAAAGTACATTTTTTTCAATTTATTTTAGTAAAATAGTTATAAAAACAAAACCAGGCAAAAAAAAATGAGATCAAGTTCACTAGTTCGAATTGTCTCCTACCAAGGTATACCATCAAAGTTGAAACAAGACCAACAGTTTTCATGAAATTTCAATTGAAAAATGGACGCTACTGTTTTCATTTTAATTTGTTAAAAGTGAAATATTTTCTACACAGTAGCAGCGTCAGTTATACAAATCATATAGTTGGAATCCCTACGATGTATACTTTTATAAAATATATAGTTTATTATGGTTATGTTGTATATTTATTGATACCGACGACAAATGGTCATGGGGGTGCAAAAACTGCCTCTAAAGGGACAGCTATCCTTAAAGCACAATTAAGCGTTTCTGAACAAGAAGTACCGTAATAGATAAAAATTTCTGAGTTTATTGAGTTGTTTAAACTACACGATTTATGGAAAAATTAGGTAATAAAGCTAGGTGGCAATTCACTAGGTTAGCGTTACGCTATGATGAAGATCAAAGCAGTGATGCGAACAATGTGACGAGACAATAATAACATAATGACTGAAAATAACCACGGCATGTGCAAGAAACCCAGACGCGGGCGTGGCGTGCACACGCACTGACATTCCGGCTCACGTACGGCTCTCCAACCGGTCCAAATTTAGCATTGTTCGAGACGGGAGGTCCGATTATAAACTGCTATATCTGAATAAATATAGGTTCCCCCAAACGTATTTACCCCTACAAAGTTTCTGCAATATATCACCTTCCTTATGCTACAAATTAATGTAATTTATGATTTTATTTGGCGGATCTAAATTCGATTTAACCGAAGTAGTAGTGTGAATCCCTTCTCCATGGTAAAAGAATGGGAGAATGCCTTGACCGACAGCATAAGTCTACAAAAACCGATTGATTTCACCCTCTTGCGTTACCAATGAAACCGTTATTTACCCCTCACCAGAAAGACAAATGTTTACCTGAAAAATTCATGTAATTGTATTTGTGAATAAATATGAGAATTTACGTCAAAACACTTTTGAAAGAGAACGAAATTCAGCTTTTTGGCGGAGTCACGGTCGGCTGAACACCTACGGTTGTGTCTGATTGGACGAAAGTGAATATGCTGGACAGCGGCCTGAGGTCAACATATGGTCAGCGTATAGCGTGTGCGAGTTTAGTCTCATTGATTTATGACTGGCTTTCTTTGGTAGGCCTTATGTTTAGAACGGATCCAGGCGATGATAGGGCCCAACTATTGTGATTCAAGCGAGATTTAGGCCTCAGACCATAAATGACGAGGAGTTGTGTGTTTAACTCCGTGGTATCCCCACCTTTGCTGATGCGCACAACGTCGCGCATGTATTTATAGCGCGAATGCCAAATGACGTTGCATTAGGTAATCTCCCTTCGATCACGCTGATAACATTACACGCCATAGCAACGTCAATTGATTTCCGGCCACTTTTAGAGGAAATCTGCGTCAAACGATGTTAGAAGTCAAACGAGTTTGGTGGCCCCATTATTGGATGGGAATAATTAGCTATAGGCTTTAACAGTCAGACAATTCCATGAGCAAATTATCATTGAATTCAGATGGAAATGGTCCAGTCTGAAAGACAAAGACCACGTGAACATGAGCAGCGCACATTGATATTCGGTGGTGTGTGACAATTTTTGGGGCAAAATCGTACAATTTAAATTTCATCATTTTTTTTTTTACAAATTAGACAAAAACGCCCCATAGGTGGCGTCATGAGCTTGAAAGTAAGTTCGATGACTTAGTAATTTTTTTCTTGAAATGAATTTGTATATTTCCAAGGTACATCCGTGCAAAATTTGGTGAAATTCTGATGATGATTTCTTAGGGTGAGGAACGTCCTTTTATTGGGCCTAAAGATTGTGGTTCAAGCCAGATTTAGATCTCAGACCATACACTGCGAAAAAAATTTGTGTTGAAGCCATTTTAGCACCAAAATGATGTTGAAAATAACACAAATTGTGTAAGAATGAACACTAATTTGTATTGAACTCAACACAATTTTGTGTTGATATATTAAGTTTTGTGTTGTAGCCATTTTAGCACAAAATTGTGTTAAAACAACACAATATTTTTCGCAGTGTAAATGGTGTGTTTAACTCAGTGGATTTCGCTTTAAAATAGTATCTTTTTCATTCGTTCGATGGATTCAGTATTGAGTGAGGACGGTACATTCATTTAGCTCGGCCAAGAAGAGACAGTGGTACTCCGGTGGTAATTGTATCATATTATTATTGACTCCGGCGGTAGTCAGATCTCACTCCGCCGTATGTTGTATCACCACTTCCACACAGGTCATATTCATGCGTCTTAAAACCATCAAAATTCTTCCTTTTCACATATAAATCATCTTGCCATTAAAAGGCAACCTCGTTTTACATAACGATCGTAGGTATATTCTTGATTAATTAGATAAAATGCATATTTGATGTAGTTTTTCTAAGAAAGGTTTCTAGATTCGGCTTCTAATGGATGTAATTGTCTATTTAGAATTATCCCGTTCTCAAAAACACGTCAGCTAGTTAAATAAACGTACCATCTAACGATTGAGACAATTTGATATTGTTGATAGGGTATGGTTCTGACATATCAACGTAAAAACCAACAAGTTGTCCTACCATTTTGCACGCTCTTCCCTCCGGCGGAAGTTGACCCTCCGGCGGAAGTTGGAGCAGCCGTTTGGTATGCAGGGTGTGATGACTGCCCGGTTATTGGACACTTTTTATGAATAAGAGTCTGCAGGTCGGCCATGCAACCACGTATGGTCGAGAAAGTAACACTGGATAAAGGACTACATCTTTAGTGATCAATCGTCATAAAAAAAATATTGAAGAAAAAATATGGGGAGAGACTGGGAATAGTTGAAACGCAGGGACCATCCACAGTATGAAAATGCAAGTTTGCGCCCAGTTATTGGACAGTTTTTCAGTGATGAATTTATTTGAAACTAATCCACTTACTGTAAAATTGTTTGTCCCCCAGTCTTTAGTAAACGTTCAAGAATATTTAAACATGAATCCGCACTGTAGCCCACAAATGAGTTTTGGAATGAGCGTCGAAGATTCAACCGGTCCCAAATTTTGCAGTTTTTGGGAGTGTCTATTATCCTTGGCTGTCAATCAGTGCTATTGCAACTGTGAGCCACATGTCATGCTATCGTAAACTGGCTGCTCCCCGGTAATGTTCTATTTTTAGATGGAGTGGTGGGGAGAAATGTACATCGTCTGCCAAACTCCGGTCGTGTTGCACATGGAGATTCAGACTGAAGATTCTCCATATTTGTGGGAACATTTTCAACCAAATTTCGTTGAATTTAATCAAACCTGCAATCAGGAATGAAACTCTGAAACTGGAGTAAATTTTCTGACGCATTTTTTCACCCAAATTTGTGAGACTATTTCCGACCCGCACGAGGGCTTAACGTGCACAAATTCCGTGAGTAAACAGAAACTTATCAGCGTGTCTTTGTAACTCAACTGTAAAATTAATTTGTATTACAGTTGTCATGTAATATTCCCAGAAAATAGCCCCGCTGAGTCTTGGTGTCCAATAATAGGGCCTGTCCAATAACCGGGCAGTCATGCTAAATATGATTTTTTTTTTCCATTTGTCATCTTTAAATACCTTCCTCGTGTCTAGATTGACAAGTGGGTGAAGTTTCATGACCATACTCCAAGCCATTGGGAAGAAATTGTGGATAATTTTGCATTCTTTTTCCTTTCATGAAATTGAAGAAGACAGCGCATGAACAGGTGCATCATCCGAACGCATGACGCGATCATACGTAGAAACTTCTGATCGTAGCCATGCGGTAACGGGTGATATCTGAGTGTAATTGGGCGTTTCCCAAATGGTCACATCCGATTGGTCCCGTTAGCTCCGACATCGGCGCAATCACATTCATAAGACGAAGACACACCTTCAGAAAGCGATCGATTGAAACGATCCCTTGGTGGGCCTCGGAGTGCCCCCATCTATGGTTGGCCATCCCTGCCAGAATTCGTCATTTAGAGGCTGCCTCTAAATAATATATACCATGGTATAAAATGCCAAGCCTGCCATAATTCGTATTTAGAGGCTGCCTCTAATTATTTTGTACCATGGTATAAAATGCCGAGCCTGCCATAATCCCTATTTAGAGGATGCCTGTAAATCGCCAAGCCTGCCACAATTCGTATTTAGAGGCTGCCTCTAATTATTTTGTACCATGGTATAAAATGCCGAGCCTGCCATAATTCGTATTTAGAGGCTGCCTCTAATTATTTTGTACCATGGTATAAAATCGCCAAGCCTGCCATAATTCCTATTTAGAGGATGCCTCTAATTCATTTTAGCCGTAAGTCGTAAATTTTCGCCTTCTTATTACTTAAACCAATGATATGCGCTTTCACAAATTTGGTTCGATATCTCTACGCTTGTTACAAGTTTACTCATTGGTCAAATTTAATATTCTTGATATGACATCGAGTTGTTTATGACTTACGGCTAAAATGAATTAGAGTCATCCTCTAAACAGGAATTATGGCAGGCTTGGCGATTTTATACCATGGTACAAAATAATTAGAGGCAGCCTCTAAATACGAATTATGGCAGGCTCGGCATTTTATACCATGGTATATATTATTTACAGGCAGCCTCTAAATACGAATTGTGGCAGGCTTGGCGATTTACAGGCATCCTTTAAATAGGAATTATGGCAGGCTCGGCATTTTATACCATGGTACAAAATAATTAGAGGCAGCCTCTAAATACGAATTATGGCAGGCTTGGCATTTTATACCATGGTATATATTATTTAGAGGCAGCCTCTAAATGACGAATTCTGGCAGGGATGGCCAACCATACCCCATCACAAAATAAAAAGCATATCATTTTCCTGTGAACTGTTGCCAATCATGTCGGGGATAGTTCCTTTAATTTTATGTTACATTCTCGTTAGCAAAGGTGTCAGAAAGTCGTTAGCAAAGGCGTGAAAAGTTAATCCTCTTAGGGGGGCACCTGCTGGGCACCATGCAGAGCTCTCCAGACAAGTCAGCCTTATACACAAAAATGCAGTTATTGCTTTCAAATTAATAATACAAATGTGCCTTGTCCTGGTTAATAATAATTTCTTATTGGCGAAATCTCAGTATTTGGCCGAGGGGACTGACGAAGGAAAAGATACTCAAAATAGCAGCACTTTTAAGACTGTTTTATTTATTTTTTTTTTTTTTTTGCATGAACCCTCAGACGAAGTCTTAAAAGTCTAGGTTTCTTGACAGCATTTTTCGTATGGGAAAGGCAAGACGTGATTGACTCCATGTACATTCTAATACGTATTTTTTGTCCAGGCGCGTCCATTCGCGTCTAGGCACAATTAAATTCATTGTCATAGAAAGGGCTTCAAATTTCCTCGAGCAGTTTCATTAATATTACGCATTCAGGTCAAATTGATTATTTAGAATCTGGAGTCTGTATGAACGATAATTGGCCGACACTTATAAAATTTATCTGCCACTGTCCGTATTTTATCTGCTTGCATAATATGTTATCACTTATCATTACACTAAATAATTCCGACTTCACGAAAATAACGAAGACCGATCTGAATTATCTCCAGATACACAGAGAGATATGTTTGTTTCTTTCCATTACAAAGGATCAACTTTATATTATATCTGAAAACATAATTTTATATGCTTTAATTTGGAAACAAATCTTTCGCGACTTCACGAAAAATGCTTTCTCCAAGGTCCGCGTGCTTGCCGAACCAACAACGTACAACTGCAACTAACTTTCCGGTCTTCAATTTCACATTCCGGTTTTCCAGTGGGGAAAAAGGCGGCATTATGGATGGATTTCTTCCAATAAAGATCTGTATTTTATTTGCATTCCACAATACGATCCGTCATGAAGGCGACTGTAAAATTGTCCATAAGTTTGGGCGATATAAGGGAAGAAAATGCTATTCAAATTTTTTGAATATTTTATTTATTTTTCTTTTTTCAGACAATTATATTCATCTGTGCTATCGGTGAAGTTATCTGGCCCACTTCATGTTTGTCCGATCTATCCCATTAGACAATTTTTTAGTATTATGTAAATATTTAGGAATACTGCTGAACTAAGTTCATGTTTTTGTTTTATTTCAGATACTCTCGAGTGACTTGTTCTTCATGTTGCCTTTGTCCTGTTTGTTGGTTAAATAGAGTTTTGTTATTGTTTAAATCTTTTTTTGTTGAAGTCTTTGAAATATTAGTTTTCTTGGTATGAAAGTTAAAACAACAAACTCCGGTTTACAATTTCTTCCGAAATTATGTTACATGTACTGCATGGCATAGCGAAAGTTGCGTTCCTTAGCTTTTTCATGCGTTCATAATTTCTGGAATTATTTGACTAACTGTATGCATTCATCTGTCTAACTATTGCCTACTAATACTTAAGGTAAGTAATAATCATTGTGTGTGGTCATGCAGCGACAGATGACAGAGGAAGACAGCAAGTCCACAACGCCAAGTTGTTATAAATTCCTTTTTGTAATTACAATCTGAATTGCATCAGCCCACCGAGCCTGCGACTAGGTAAGTCTATGGAGATTGGCCTCCGTCAACCAACAGAATCTTGGCTTCATCAACATACCAGTGGGCCTTGACTCCAACACCACGACACTGATCCCGGAAACTCGACAGCCAAATGAGAAGAATAATTATAAAAAAATATCTGTCCTTTCATATTCTTAAGCGATATCGTCAGTGACGCTATCGTCAATAATTGTGCTCATCAAATGTGTTTACTAAGGGAAAAGCAAAAGAAGCAGGTCATTGAATATGGGACCTCATCCCAGATATTGGACATCAAAATGCAAACTTTAAATGATGCTGTGTATTTCATAAACTTATTTCTCGATTGGAGAGGAGTCACGAATGCCGGGATTTATATTTCCGACCTGGATATGAATATATGTGCTCAGCCAGCAACTCCAAAGCAGTGTATACCAACATAGCCTTACCGCCGTAAATCACGCTGAATCTCTCCAGTCCTGGCTGTTCGGGCCACCAGGTTTTATTTTGCGACCAATTCTATTTGACAGATCATTTCATTGCATTCAAGTGTGTGGCGATAGGAATATCTGATTTGCTGATATATCATTTTACTGCAAATGTGAGTGTGTGAGTGAATAGTATTTAACGTCGCTTTCAACAATTACTGCAAATGCTGTGAAACGAGAAACTAAAGCCTTTGTCCAATAAGAGAACCACGATCTTGTCACGCATTTGTGGATTCTGGCGAACCTTATACTCCATGAACGATATTTCAAATTTGATATTTCAAATTGATCGAATTCTTCAACGATGACTACTGACTACTGATCGACGCAGTGCAAGAAGATGTCCATAAACATACCCACTCTCCTGGTATGTTCTGACCCCGATTAATTCAAGTGGAGACTTCACCATGCATGCGGCGCCAGTCATACGCCGCCCTGTGGGGGCTGCTTTAAAAATAATACGCTTTGAATGAAACAGTTCAAACAACGTATTTTTTTTTTTTTTTTTTTTTTACAAAAGATAGATATTTTACAAAAGATAGAATTTTGATTTTGACCAAAGTATTGAAACTGACACTTCCTCCTTTCCCGCAAGTATAGTATTCCCTAAGACATTTAGGCCTATGACCCGAATAATTCACGCAGAGACTTCACCATGTATGCGGCGCCCGCCACAGGCCGCCCTGTGAGGGTTCAAAAGAAAAAAAGAAAAAAGGCACTATGAATAAAACAGTTCAAACACCAACACATCAACACATTTTCTTTAAAAAAGAGAGATATTTGATATAGACCGGCTACTGACACGTGTATAGTTTTCCTTTTAAATCCTGATGAAACATTCCCTTTAAAAAAAGGTGTTGATTCGCCGGAAATTTTTATATTCTTCAAAGTCGCTTCCTTGAACTAGAATCCAAGTATATATTTCTCATATGGGATTATGAAAATATACATCTCATTTCTTTATCTTCATCCGTTCTCTTGTAATGTTTAAAGAACGTGTAGACGATCTTCGGCGAATTACGGGAGGCCGACACCTGAAAAGCTGCTGAAAAAGGTACACGTATCAGTATATAATCGAGTAAAACACCAGTAAATATGGTGAGTATTCATTTTTCTTTCTTTTTTTAATTTTAAAATATTATGGTAGGAATAGGGAACATTAATCCAAAATTAATATATTCAGATTTACATGTGTGCCGTGTGTCCACAGCTTTCTGCGTATCTGTCACTGATAGATTCGGGTTTGTGAATTATGATACACATCTAGTCGGGCCGCCTTCCGTGAGACACGACAGGCGTTTTCACCTTGGTTAATCGCTCCCATTCAAAAAGAAATTTCAAAGAAATGCCGAACCCGAATCCTCTTTTCAGAAAATCGGATAGATATTGGCAGAGTTTTGCAGCATTCAAACGGATACGTTACTACGGGATTTATTGATAACCGTAAAATAGAATCTAATTAAAATCAACCCATTTAAACCAACCAAAGAAGTATGTTTCAGTTGAATGTGTGGTGCTAATAAACTTATTTCCACCCGGATGAAGCTACAAAATCGAGCCAGTTAATAGATTCGGGTTTGCATATTACAGTACACATCGAGTCGGGCCACCCGCGGTGAGACACGATAGGCCTTCTCACCTTGGTGAATCGCTCCCATTCATAGAGAAATTTCAAAGAAATGCCGAACCCGAATCCTCAATTCAGAAAATCGGATAGATATTGGCAGAGTTTTGCAGCATTCAAACGGATACGTTACTATGGGATTTATTGATAACCGTAAAATAGAATCTAATTAGAATCAACTCATTTAAACCCTAACCAAAGAAGTATGTTTCAGTGAGAGAGATCATTGATTGTTCAATTATGCCCGAAGGCTAAAGACACACATATACATAAAACATATAAATAAAAAAACATATATTACATTTTTAAAACAAACTATGGCACGGTAAACAGAAAGCACTCAACGACATTGGCCAGCACATTGGCATCCATATGGCAAGTTGAATGTGTGGTGCTAATAAATTTATTTCCGCCCAGACATGAAGCTAAAACATCCAGCCAGTTAATAGATTCGGGTTTGCACATTACAGTACACATCGAGTCGGGCCACCCGCGGTGAGACACGATCGGCCTTCTCGCCTTGGTTAATCGCTCCCATTCATAGAGAAATTTCAAAGAAATGCCGAACCCGAATCCTCAATTCAGGATTTTGAAGCGGGCATCTCTTCAGGTTTAATAATCACTAAACAGAACATGGACGTAAAACCTCCATGAAGAGACTGAAAATCGGACAGATATTGGCAGAGTTTTGCGGCATTCCAACGGATACGATACTAGGGACGAATACATCCGAAAAGACTGGAGAATGTGACGGACATTATACCAAGCCATTAAAATGATGCGAACATTCCCCGATGATTATCGACAAGACCTCCAAGTATTTGGAAACGTCCCCCGTTTTCATCTAGTGAGAAGTTTAATTAGTTTTGAAACCCCAGGTATTGAAGTTTGCAGATTTTCAGTGTTAGCTGACGGCTTTGCTACGGGGGAGTATGCGGGGCATGTATGCAAAATGTCGCCTGCTGCGAGCCGTTTGTCGCCGTTTCCAGTTCACATTTTCATTTAATCTGGCATATAGAGGAATGTCAGTGGATATCAAAGGTGTCGTGAAAGCCATTCAGTCGTGATCTGTATTGACGGATACACCGACGGGAGTTTAAACCCGAATCTTTTAAAGTAACATTTCTCTTGCTGTGGCGCCGTTTACAAGCTGTGTGCTTTCATTCAGCCTATCAAAACATGAAATTAATAAAAGACCACTTTACACACTCAGGATTCGCTCGACAGACAGGCATAAGGAATGGCTCTCATAACCGTCCAAGTTTCGTTGGAAAAATGCAGTCCACTTGATATTTAATTATAGTTTATATTTCGAACACGGGCAATACGCTGATGAGAATGAATATGGCCCATGTTAAAATGAGTCCGCTAAAATACATTGTTGAAGGTGAAATCCTCTTAATATACGTACCGTATATGTGCACGCAGGCCTATTTCGCGCTGCGATGTACTGATTTGGTCACAAATTTATAGTATCCGCTATCTATTCGGAATTCTACATCTTAACGATATGGTGAATTTTAGCATTGGAGATAACAGTCGACATTTAACGAAAGCGCAACAGGTATACTCATGTTTCAATATGGTATCCGCTCCTGACAGCTGCGCATGGCGTTTGGTTATGTCATTTTACGTAAGTCCTATATCACCGAATCAGCGTAACGCATTCACTTTTATGCTTTGGCCAATTTCAGGACACAATTCTCTGGAAAATTGCAACGATATACTTGGCTTATATTATTTATTCAAGGAACAAACAAAATGATCATTATTACTCAAGCATTTAGGCTCGACAGTTAACCGACAAGTATTTAAGCAATGAAACAAATTGTTCCTTCCTTGATTGAGGTCGGTATCTGTGACGGACTATTGGGCTATTTGTTTTTCATTCCATTTAGTTTTTTTATGAGCATATAAAATATGGATGATCAAACAAGTAATGTTCGCCATCGTTCAGAAACACTGCACACGTTACAGCTTTTCCATTTTCCATGTTTTATAGGCGTATAATCCCGTACATGCATGCGCACGACGATACGGGATTTATCGGTAAACGTAAAATAGAATCAACTTGAAATCGGCTCATTTAAGCTCTAAATAAAGAAGTATGTTTCAGTTCTTTGTCTAGTGCTAATAACTTTCTTCCAAACTATAGGAAGCTACAAAATCGGGCCAGTTAATAGATTCGGATTTGTTAATTACAGTACACATCGAGACGGGCCACCCGCCGTGAGACACGGCAGGCGTTCTCACCTTGGGTAATGGCTCCCATTCATAGAGAAATTTCAAAGAAATGCCGAACCCGAATCCTCTATTCAGGATTCGGGTTTCGTGCGACAAAATATTAAAGGGGCTACCCCCGTCATGATTTTATTTTTTACAAATTTGTTAGGCCGCCTGTAATATGATTTTTCTTAAGGAAAACAAAGAAGCATGCTCCATTAGAGTGAGAAATAAAATAGCTAATTCGCACAACTTCGGTTTGGTCTCACAGTCTTGCGCCTCGAGCATGTCGATCGCTTAAGTGAAATTGACACGTCTCATGTCTGAGATTTCCAGGTCAAAGTATTTGAATACGGACAATTTCATTGGCTCGTTTAAATGGAGCGGACATGCGACTTGATGCTTGGGGAAGCTGACATCGGGCGAAATACACGGAGAATGAAGTCATTGAGCTAAGGGTAGTGTTAAGTGAAACGTGAAATGCCCTTAGCAAGCTAAGATGGAACAGGTGTAAAAACCAGGTGTGAAATTAATTAATCATTCTGACTTTTGCCTAGATGACAATAAGACTGATGAATTGCGCACTACTCTTAACACATGTGATCTTCATGTAACGACGGACAGCTTGGTTATGCTGATGCTGTTAAGGCTGGTATAGAGAAGCCTGACATTACATCTCAAAGTGACAAATCTGCCTCGTCAGAATGGTCTGCCATCAGTCGCAGGTACAAATCAGAACTAGACTCTGCTTGTGATATCCTTATTATAGGGGACTCTGTTGTCAGGGATATCAAGCCAATGCGGTTTTCGAGTAGCCACACTGTGCAACGCATCCATAATGCTGGGGCTACAAGTAGGATAAAACAGCTAGCGGACACTATCAAGCCTATGGATGCTGTGGTGGGACCGAATCTCAGTCCCAAATGGGTTGCTCTACATGTCGGGATAAATGACCTGAAGCATGAAAACTCCAACGTCTCTGTTGGAGCATGTAAGTCACAGTATGATCTCCTTACAAATGAAGTCAAGAACAAGTTCCCGAACGCTCAGATTGTTCTGTCAGGAATTGTTGAGAATACCTTGAACTCGAGCACTCACAGCAAAGTTCAAGCCATGAACTGCTTACTGAGAGAGAAATGTGAAACAGACCAAAGCCTTATTTATTGTGATAATGAGAAAATCACTGGAAATGCAATGAATTTCAAAGATGAACTGCATTTGTCCAATAGAGGAACTGGTCGTCTTGTTGTCAACATGAAACGGGCTATGGGTCTGCAAACGGGCAAAAATGGTCTGTCCACACAGCCTCGACAGGTTGGGCCGAAGCTTGCCACTGATTCCTACCAACGAAAAGAGTTTTCGGTGCATGAGGGTCCCTCTTCTCAGAGTAGTGGCGACTACGCGTCTCGCAGCTATGCAGCATCTATGCCGATGACGGATGTGAAAACGCAGGGCTACATACCTGTGGTCCCATCTGGGCAGTATAGTCCATATGATGGTGTGACCAGCAGGGCATCCTTCCAGCCTTATAATCAGCAACACCCATTCAGTTACGGAACAGAGCTCAACACAAGTCGTACCTACCAAAATCCATTTTTTCCATACACCATCAGTTGATCAACGTGTAAATATGCTCCCGATGCAGCAACTTCCCCCAGCTCATTCTTATTCTAACATCTCATGGCCCCAATTCGTACCGTTCTTCGGACCAAATCCAGCAACTCAGCGTTAACTTCTACTTTAAATGTAGCATGCTGGAACATTAATGGTCTGATATCTAAACATAATGATAAAACTGCTGATCCAGATTTTATTAACACTGTTCACAGATTTGACATTTTCGGTTTAGTTGAAACTTGGTTGGATGATTCAATTGTTCCTGTTGTTGATGGTTACGGTTATATTTCTCATAACAGAGGAAAATCCTCTGCTAAAGCAAGGCGAAACTCTGGTGGTATTGGTCTGTTTTATAAACTGGAACTGGATTCAAGTATTGAAAAGATGTCTAACACACAGGCGTCAAGATTTTGCCTTTGGTGTAAACTTAAGAAAGCTACATTAAATATACCTCATGATGTTTATATAGGAATTGTTTATATAATATAAGTCCACAACATTCCACTGTCTGTCAAGTTAACACAACAGATTCAATCAATGCTTTTTCACTGTTAGAAAAGGATATAATCCAGTTTTCTAAACTTGGTGATGTAATCTTACTAGGTGATTTTAATGCCAGAATTTCTAGCAGTAATTCAGATTGTGTTCAGAATGATTGTATATATAATGAAGTAATATCATGCAATTTACCAGAGGATTATGAACAAGATTGCTGTCGAGACAGATTATCATTAGATGTGCACTCTAATATGTATGGAAAGTACTTAAGTGAGTTATGTATCTCTACGGGGATGAGAATTCTAAATGGTAGAGTTTTAGGTGATTTATTGGGCAAATTCACATGTTACACATGGAATGGTGCCAGTGTAGTTGATTACTGCATAGTTAATAGTAGTTTACTGAGCGAATCTATTACTTATTTTAGTGTTAATACCTTGCATGAAACGTTATCTGATCACTGTGTCATTCAGACGTCCTTAAAATTCAGCAACTCAAACTTTCATTTGAGACAGCGTTCTGCTAAGCTACATGCATTACCTGCCAAATTTGTGTGGTCCCCTAATGTAAAAGAACCATACTGTAGGTCATTAGAGTCTGACATCATCCAGTCAGAGCTGCTGAGGCTGTCAGTCCGACAGTCTCATGTCAAGCATCTGCAACTTCCATAGTACAGCAATTCTCGAGCATTGTCAACAAAGTAGCTTCCAGGCATTTGAAAGCTATAGTTTATCAGAGAGTTGGTGGCATCAAATCAAAACAAAAGTCCACTAAACACAAGTTATGGTATGATGATTCATGTAAATCACTTTTATTGCAACTCCGTAAAGCTTCAAAGGTGTATGATAAATGCCCTTCAAACTTAGCAGCGCGAACTCAGTTCTATCTTCTCAGAAAGCGATATTTAAAATTACTTAAGGTTAAGAGATTTTCATACAGGCAGTCAGTTATGGATGAATTGCAACGCTGTGAGAAACAGGATCCTAAACACTACTGGGCACTCCTGAATAAGCTAAATGACAAGACTACAGTTAAAGCAGCTGATCAGGTGGATGTTTCAACCTGGTATAGTCATTTCAATAATATCATGAATTCATGTGATAATGCACAGTTTGATCAAGATTCTGAAAATGAGCTGCTTTCTAGGCTAGCCTCACTTGAGAAACAGGACAGTAATTTTGAGTTCCTTAACTGCCCTGTCAGTTCGGTAGAAATATCATCTGCAGTTGCAAGCTTGAAGGCTGGAAAATCTGCTGGAGAAGATATGATAACCAATGAAATGCTCAAATATGGCATAAATGCATTGTTGCCCTATCTTCAAGTTCTGTTCAGCAAGATTTTGGCATCAGGATATTTTCCAGAATCCTGGAAATCTTCACTCGTGATTCCTTTACATAAGTCTGGTAATTTACGAGATCCAAGCAACTATAGGGGTATAGCTATAAGCAGTTGCTTATCTAAGTTATTCTGCTCCATTTTGAACAAGAGATTGCAAAGTCACTTGGAAGCTCTTGACAAACCAAATGAATCCCAATGTGGCTTTCGTAAAGACCACAGTGCGTCTGACAATGTATTTATTTTGCAGTCTGTAATAGAGTCACACATAAATCAAAATCAACGCGTTTATGCTTGTTTTGTGGACCTGCGCAAGGCTTTTGACTCGGTATGGAGGTGTGGTTTACTGTACAAACTCCTCAAAGCAGATGCCACTGGTAATATATATAATATCATTAAGTCTATGTACTCCGACCCGTCCATGCGCATAAGATTGAGTGATGGTGTATCTGATAGTTTTGTATCTAGCCGAGGTGTATTACAGGGTAATAATTTGAGTCCCACACTGTTTAACATTTTTATTGATGACCTTCCTGATATATTTGGTGAGGATTGCGATCCTGTAGTCTTGAGAAATTTCATTTTATATTGCTTACTATATGCAGATGATATTGTTATACTGAGCCTTTCACCTGAAGGTCTGAATAATGCCTTAGCAAAATTGCAAGCTTTCTGCACCAAGTGGCATTTGTCAATTAATTTTCAGAAAACAAAAGCTATGTGTTTTTCCAAGTCTGGTCGTTCACCAAACTTTCATGTCTACATTGGTAATAATATTGTTGAGATTGTTCACCAGTTTCTTTACCTTGGAACACTCTTTTGTTCCAATGGAAAATGGTCAAAAGCGCTGGAAAATTTAAAGGTCGAGGTTTGAAAGCTTTTTATAAGATCTGCCAGCTTGTTGGAGATGACCCAAGACCAAGTCTGTGCACTAAGATTTTCGACTCTGTGATAAAACCTATCATTTTATATAACTCTGAAGTTTGGGGAGTTAACGAGCTTGAAGAGTCTAATCCTATTGAAGCTGTTCATACAAAATTCTGTAAATTTACACTTGGTGTTAACAAGAAGGCATGTAACTCAGCTGTACGAGCAGAGATGGGTAGGCTACCCATGACAGTTTTAGCTAATATTAGCGCGATCAAAT